>QNUK01000897.1:0-50000 GCA_013621035.1 Clarias magur | reverse complement strand
TCTAATACCTCTGTGTACTTTAAAAGGGACACATAAACCACCATTAACCTTCAGTACACTCTCAATGTCACTGTACAGTGTCTTTATCATTGTTATGAAATCTGGGTTGAACCCGAAGCTTTCCAGCACCTTCCACAAGTATTTGTGTTCAACCCGGTCGAAAGCTTTTTCCTGGTCCAACAAAATGAGACCGGTCTTTAAGCCTAGCAGTCTAGAGACATCCAAAATATCACGGATTAAGTGTATGTTATCAAAGATAGACCTAGCAGGCACGCAGTACGTCTGGTCGTGATGAATGACCTGCTCCAGTACCTTTGTCAGTCTTGAGGCTAATGCTTTTGAGAGTAGTTTGTAGTCAGTGCACAGCAGTGATACCGGGCGCCAGTTCCCCAGGTGCGTCAGGTCTCCCTTTTTTGGCAGTAAGGTCAGGACAGCCCTCCTGCAGCTCACCGGGAGCTTTCCTTCTTTCACGCTGTCCTGCAACACCTCTAGTACATCCTGTCCTATTACTGACCAAAACGCCTTGTAGAACTCTACAGGGAGACCGTCTATACCCGGCGCCCGCCCGTTCTTCAGGCTTTGGAGGGCCTTCTGAATCTCTGCCAGTGTGAGTTCTGCCGCCATGTCAGTGGCAGCTTCTTCTGACAGCTACTACTGTACAGCTTTGAGTAGAAGCCGTGTGTCTGCTTGCGAATCTCAGTGGGCTCTGATACGAGATCCCCTGACTCTGATCGCACAGCATGTATGATTCTTTTCTGTCCATTTTTTTGTTCCAGACCAAAAAAGAACTTAGAAGGAGCATCCATTTCTGTTGCGTGTTTGAAACGTGAGCGGACCAGCGCCCCCTGTGCTGCAGTGCCCAGTAGGTCGTTCATTAGGGCTTTTTTGTTTTTCAGGGATTCAATGTTTCCTCTGTATTCTGTGGTCTCTAAACACTGGAGTTCTGCTATTTCGGTCTCTAGGCTCTCATTGATCTAACAATGTCTTTTGTGACATTGAGTGTGTACTGTTGACAAAAAACTTTTATTTGTGCTTTAGCTAGATCCCACCATTGCCGTAGAGAGCTAAAATCTGCTTTTTGTGATTTAAGATTGGTCCATAAAAAAGTAAAAGACTCAATAAAATTGGCATCTTCTAAAAGTAGGGTGTTAAAATGCCAGTAGGCGCTCTTAGGCTTAAGGTTTTTCCTACTGACAGCGCACTGCACCATACTATGATCAGAGATGCCTACTGGGACGATAAAACATTTAGTAAAATAAGACAGTTGATGTTTAAAACCATAAAATCGATCAAGTCTTGCCAGTGAGAGTGTGTTCTCTATGGAATGGGCCCAGGTGTACTGTCTTTGTTTCTTGTGTAAGTCTCTCCATATGTCACTTAAGTCCTGGGCCTCCATCATCTCCCACATGCGTTTACGGGAGGCCATGTGAGGTTCTCTATGGTTTCTGTCCAGGTTGTCAGTTGTGCAGTTAAAATCCCCACCCAGAATTAAAATGTCAGCAGAGTTACAGTCGTTAATTACGCTGTTTAGTTTGTCTAAAAACATCATCCTCTCTACTGCCTTGGTGGGAGTGTACACACAAATAAAAACAAAAACTTCATTTTCATAAAACGTTCTCACTTTTAAAAGCCTCCCATTTAAAAATTCTTCTACTGTATAAGACTTCGGTATAAAATTGCGAGCAAAGAGCAGTGCGACTCCACCACTCAGTGGTGTATTGTGGCTCAGAATCGCGAGCCCATCCCACTCCTTCGACCAGTCCGCAGCGTTCTTGGAGTCGCTGTGTGTCTCTTGAAGTAAAGCCACATCAACATGTTTCTGTTTTAAAAGTTCGTATAGTTTGGCTCTTTTTTCACATGTTCTTGCCCCATTAATATTTAAACTCGCAATATTTACTTCACTCATTAAAAAGTGTGTAGATAAAAAGACAGTGTTATATAAAAGAAAACATACCAGTGTCCAGCAGGGAGTAAAAATCCTTCTAGAATTCCTCTTCAGCGAGTTCCTTGTTTATTTTAGTAATCCATTTCTTTAGTCTGAAGATTTCAAGTTCAGCGAAAAGTTTTTGTCTCTTGTAATATTTGACGTCATGGACGAACTGCCTCTTGCTTGAGAAGTGGTCTTCTATTTTGATTTTTGACCCCCCTTTCGTCTTTTCTAAAAAAACATGTATGGATTCCTCGCTGTAGATGACTGGCATTCTTTCTTCCTCTGCGGTGAGGAGCAGCACAGAGTCTGAGATGTACCCATCACTGTCTGACTCCGGTTCGGGGTCTTTTTTGGGGAGTTTTTTTCCTCCTCCTTTCCGGTCATTTTTCCTTTTTGGTGCCTTGAAGGAGGCCTCCTCTTCCATCTCTATGTCCGCCTCGTCCCCTTGTGACAGTGCGGCTGATGCTTCCAGTTGACGGCTCCTCGCCCTCGTACCCATCACCGAGAGCACAGGTAGCTCCAGCGCTGCACCCGAACCCTCTGTGACCTTATCGGCCGTGTTCGGCCTCTCCGGCGCCGGCTGGGTCACGTCGGGTTCTTCTCGGTCCGGTTTGGCCGAGCCCGTTGTTTCTGGTGTCGATGTCACTCCAGTTGACTCTTGGACTGCAGGCTGGGGTTCGGTCTCCTCTGGCTCTGGGTTAGCAGCATTGCCGGGTCCCTCAGCAGACGGCCGAGCTGTACTCGCAGGGGGAGCGGCCTCACCCGGCACGGCCGCGTCGTGACCCGCTCGCTCAGACGCACCAGGATCGCTCTGTCTTTCGGGACAAGCACGGACCAGATGTCCCATTGCACCACATTTAATGTCAGTGTCTGAGGAGACGAATATGCTGTAATCAAAGTTTTCAACCCTGAATTTAAAAACAGCATTTAGCTCTTCTACGCCCTCTTTAAAGATCATAAAAACAACTCTCCTAAAAGACACCAGGTGTTTAATCAGTGGGGATTTACAGCCCAGGGGGATTTTCTTTATAGGGGAGACCAGTCTTCCATATCTGGACAGTTCTGCAGCGATGACACTATCAGGTATGAAGGGAGGGACATTGGACAGAACTATTTTCTTGGCTGGGGAGCTCAGGGGAGAAACCCGGATGTGCTCGTTATTTACACTGATACCATTCTGTACAAGTTTAGCCGCTTTATCTACACTATTTACAAACGTGACCACAGCGCTGTTCATGCGGGAAGCAGAGACGATGTTCTCATGTCCCACCACATCACCAACCGCTAACACACACTCCTCTAAACTCGCCGCGCGCACACCACGTGACACCGCGCCGGCGAGTTAAACTTTCAAACCGCTGTGTGTTCTGAGCCGCCATGCTCCAGCAACACACGCGCACACACACTCACACACGCGCGCACACACACACACTCAGTCACGCGCACACACTCACACACACAAAAAAGGTAAATTTAGCCAAAAGATGTAATAAATGGCGAAAAAAATAGCAAAAGAAAATTGGCACTCGCTTCCCTGCCGCACCGCGCATGCGCAGAGAGAGAGAAACAGAGAGAGAGAGAGACAGAGAGAGAGACACAGAGAGAAACAGAGAGAGAGACAGAGAGAAACGGAGACAGAGAGACAGAGAGAAACAGAGAGAGACAGAGAAACAGAGAGAGAGAGAGTATTCTCACTCAGCTCCAGCTCTCTCAGGTGTGACGGGTTTAAACACAGAGCTGATGTCAGAGCAGCACAACCTGCAGCCGTCATCCTCACCTTATTTACCCTGAACACACAGAGAGGAGATTCATATTTAACTGTATCTTACTTTTATTTGACATTAAACTAATCCCAGTTATAATATTATAAAACCTACAGTGTATTAATGTAACTGTAAGGTAATAATGAATAATAATCAGTGACCTGAGTATCTGCGCTCTGCAGTGTGAATCCTCCAGTAGAGCAGAGAGCTGCTTCACCGCTGAGTCTCCGTGTATTTTCTCACTCACATTGAGTTCTCTCTGCAGTAAGGGGTTCTCACCCAGAACTCTAGAAAGTAAATCATAACCGTCCTGTGCAGCACCAGTCTTTAACAACCTGCAGAGAGAGAAAGGAAGAAGATTTGATATAAAAACTCACACTTTAAATCAGGACACATGTTTATGGAAGAAGGTTTACTGAGAAGCTTTCGTGTATTTTAAAACACAGTGTCTTCAAATCTTTGGGTAAATAAGACCAATTTTACATGCTCCTATTTTCAGATTTTCTTTTTATGGCTCAAACTATTGCTGAAATTAGGTTTATACCTAAATTTAAACTTAACCCTCTATTAATTCCATTCCTGTTAACTAAAATATAGCAACACATTGGCTGGACTTGGCACAAGACAGGTCTCGCTAGTTCCAAACACTGGGTTGCTTCAAGCAAACTATGTTTCCTAAATTTTCCTGACAACGGAGATAAACTAAACTTTAAAATGTAGCGTTAAAACAGTTTTACAGTTTACAGCTTTTAGGACAAAGAAATGAAAATAAAACTTAATACAATATGACAATAAGATAGAACAGAACATGTCACGTCCTGATATGTGTATTATAAATGATTCAAGAAATGATTCCATAATAGCTGCTGACCTCAGTGTGTTGAGTGTACAGTCTGGATCCTGTAGTAAATCAGTGAGCAGCTTCACTCCTGAGTCTCCAGGGTCGTTCCCTCTGAGATCCAGCTCTATCAGGTGAGATGATTTCAGAGCTTCAGCCAGAGCAGTGTATCCTTCCTCTCTTATACTGCAGTCGGAAAGTCTACAGAGGACAAAAGCCTGTTAATATTTCATTTTTACAGCTATGAGTAGAATAATATTCCCTGAGATTTAGTGTTAATTGTTATTTTTTGAATTTATCATACAACACCCCCCTATGGTCTGCATTGACTGCCCTACTAACTATAAAGTTGCCATATTTAAAGCTTGCATTGCCTGCATTGAGCAAAGAAAACAACTAAGGAGATTGATGAAATGACTGGAAGTGGGCTAAGAACTGTCCAACATAGGGCTGCATGATATTGGAAAAACCTGACGTTGCAATATCTTTTTTTTCCCTGCAATATATTTTGCGATATGTAAAAATACAGGAAAGTTCATCAGATGACTTAATTGCTCAAATAATTAATAATACGAGAATAATAGGGTGATTTTGTACAGTATGCGTCTTCATATTAAAAACATTAAATGAAATAAAGCCCCTGAAAAATGACTTTTTACCTTATTTTGTTTAAACTATTTATGGAGGTATGGAGTATGGACTATTTTTGAGGTCATTAACTCAAACATTCAGATACCTTTTCCACTAGCACTAGTTTTTATGGTTGTTTTCAAAAGACATGAGGCACATTAGATTTGTCAATACTCTTGGCTTAGATGAAGATCAGATCACATTTTATGACAAATTAATAAAGAAAACTGAAATTCCAAACGGTTCACACACTTTTTCTTGCCATTGTATATACTAGCTGTGCCCACTACTTCATTCATGTGGGGTGTTTTTATAAAATTTTTTAATATATTTTTATATATTTATATTATATGCGGATTTTTAGTTCTGCATTTTTGCATCATTCCCATATTCCGGTAGCAGTACAGTTTACATGTTTTAAATGTATAGTGTGATGTCTGAAGCCTCCTCTGTCGACACACACCGACAGAACTTCTGTATAAGCGGCTGTGTTTTTTTTTTTTTTGTTTGGTTTGTTTTTAAATCAGGCCAGTGCTGTGTTGCCACTCAGATCCACGCGGCTTTACCCTGCGTTCACACCGAACGCGGCGAGAGCGTCAAAGGACGCTCTCGCCGCCCTGCCGCCGACGCCTGTCGCCGCTAGTTGCCGCGCTTCGCCGCTCTGACGTAGACCAGATGCCTTTCTTGTATTTAAAGGGGCCGCAAAGCAATCAAGCTTGTTGATCTTGTGGAGACCAAAATGTGGGAGAAAACAAGAAATTGATTGATAGAAAGAACTGTATTGTAGAAATAAACAAATTATAAGGCAATATTTTCTATTACTATATTATATTTCTTCTTATTATAACATTATTAGAATCACTTACTAGACTTTGTCTTTAATTAAAATAACATTAAGAACGTTTTAATTACATTTTAATTACAAACAGGGACATGTCATAAATAACGGGGAAACCCGCTACCACAATAATTAATTTCTCCTCCATTTCGCTTGGGAACTAATGTCGCCGGAACAAAAGTTTACAGGACTGCGTTCCGCGGAATCCGCTCAAGCGGAGGAATTCTACTTTTTTATTGGTTGCCGCTCAACCGCGTCATAGCTCATTACCATAGTTGAGCTGATTTCAACTCTCTTCGCCGCTCTCGCCACTCCGCCCTTCGCCGCCCCTCGCCGCCCCTCGCCGCCGGCTCCCATTGAAAATGAATGACTTCCGCCGTCTTTGACGCTCTCGCCGCGTTCGGTGTGAACGCAGGGTTAGTTTTAAGGGTTAATCCTCGTGCGTTTTTTTAAAGAGCAGCCCGTTCACTGTGCGAAACTGTGTTTCTCTGCAAAGCATGTGCGAAAGTCAGTATGGCCTTCTTATTCTTTTTCAACACCCTTCATTGTAAATAGTAATGTGATGAGAACTCACAGGACTGGCACTAAACAGCTGTGTGTCCATAAGAAAACCACTAGTTAGTGAAACTCAGAAAAAAACAAAAGAAATGGCTTCAGTTTACTTGCGATATAAAGCTGAATGTTTAAATTGAGACACTGCATATTGACGTAACTTTTTACATTTGAATTCTGTGTATCTGTGTATTCCCAGTGGTGGAAGGTACTTTGTTCTCTGTATTTACTCTGTTACTGTACTTTAGTGTGTATCTCATGGATCTGTAGTTTACTTGAGTAAGTTTATTAAATGATACATTTTACTTTTACTTCACTGAACACTACAGCAAATATCTTTACGTTTCTACTTTACTACATTTCTGTATGCCATTACATTACATAACCACATGGTGTGCAGTACTTGAAGCCAAAATGCTTCTGCCCCCTGCTGACTATTATGTGTAATTATAACTGTATGTGTATCATTCGAAAACCAATGATGTAACAGGTTGTGACGGCTGCCAGGGAGAGGCTTACCCGGTCGAGGTGAACACTGGTGGGGAAAAAAAAAGAGAAACAACTCTGCACAGCTTTCAGATGCTAAAGTTTTTATATTTGATCATACAGGCAGAAAAGCACATACCAAGGAACCCATACACCTCTTTGGCAACGCCACGAAAACCAAAAAAAAAAAATGGAGAGAACTCAGGAGCACTCTCTCTCTCTACTCGTGCACTCTCCTATACACATGTGCGTTTTCTCTCTCTACTCGTGCACTCTCCTACACACATGTGCGTTTTCTCCAGGAATTCCTACCAGGAATGATCGTCTCATAGGGACAACACATTAGGTGAACGTTACAAGGTGTTTAAGAATCGTTTATATCTGAGGCTGATCGGTCGATCACTGGTCACAGCCAATCAGACTGAAAAGCAGACAATTCCGGTACCTGACTGTTCATCTCTGTTACGTCCTGGTCTGGGGTCAGGCCGCAACAGATAATGAAGACAATGAAAATTGGAAACAGGAAAGAAAATAGTGGGGAAATAAACAGGGGGTGAGATCAACTGCGGTTTAATGTACAAGTATTTACAGAGTTGGTAATCTCTTCAGGAGCTGACAATGCCAAAATAATAAACAAATCCCGCTAACTAAAGCCACAAACGTCTACCTAACCTAAGAACAAAAACAAACCAAAATACATTAAGTCTTACCTAACTCCCTAACTAGCATAACCAGGAGAAACGGGGGGAAGAGAACAAAAAGGGCGTCGACTCCCTACTTACCACTATTTACAGGATACTATTTACAAAGTGTACAAATTTATGTACAAAGGGCAATAACGAAATCAAGGTCGAAAAAGGCAGCAAAAGGTAACAAGCTAAGCAGTTGTCTCACCTAACCTAATTCAACAGTAGAGATGAACTGACCTGAGTGTCTCCAGTTTACAGTTTGGACTCTTCAGTCCAGCACAAAGCAGCTTCACTCCTGAGTCCTCCAGAGGATTCCTGCTCAGATCCACCTCAGTCAGCTTGGAGGATTCTGATCTGAGAACTGTGTGTAACGCCGAGCAGCTTCTCTCTGTCAGGTTACACTCACTCAGTCTGAAAGGAGGAAATGTCACATAAAGCATCAATCTCTTTGTAAACGCAAGCACAAAAATGAAACCAAATAAAAAAGATTCTACACACAATGGATGGTATTATTACAATTCCCACAGTACTGTGGTTGGATCACTGAGGGGATGATTGACAGTGAACTACTGCATATTTAGTGGTGCTTTACTGTACCAATACTGATACAGAAATGTAACTGATTAACCTGATTTATCAGTATTTATAATTAATATATTGTAGCACTGCCACATAAGGGGCAATTGTATAGAGGGCTCAGTAAGCCGGCTTAATATGAAAGAAGCTGCAGCACCTTATGCAATGTGCCTCCTTCGGTTTATTTGCCGGTATGTATATAATGTGTATTGGTTCCCGTTCCTACTCTCGCGAGATTGTGCTGCCCGGCGGCACGGGAACATGGTGACGCACGTGGTCACCTGACCCGGAAATAAAGCCGGCGCGAAACAGGACTCAAGGGGGAGAGTTATGGAGATTCAGCGCGCTGTGTACAGGCTAACGGAGATTACAGAGAGTGTAAGTGGCCTCTAGAGGTCACTAGAGGTAATTATTTCAGTCAGGTTATTCATGTGACAGGGTTTGTGTTTGTAAGCCCAGGAACCTGTATAACCCATCAACAGTTGCCTTGTTCAGATTTCCTTTGTTCAAGAATCTCAGCACATATGTAAGTAAATTCTATCTGTGTAATTCTAGTGCTGTGCGCTGTAAAATTTTAAGTTGCTTCACTTCATGTTCACACTTGTGTGCTGTTTAGCTCAGAGACTTTAAATCTACATCAGAAAGCAGCAAGTAAAAGTTTGCTCCCTTGGTGAGCGGAGCGAGGTGTGTATTTTGGTTCCATGTTTGAGAGATGCAAAATTTCTACATTGACTGTTTCTGGAATTTAGTTTTGTATATCATTTTTGGAGAAATTTTAATGTTTGTATATCAAGTCATTGTTTGTGTTTATTTTGTAGTTTTCACGCTGCTTATGTTGGTTGCAGAACAATAAAATTAATTGCACCCGTTAGAGACTCTGCCTTGTATTCAGAAGCCAAGGGCTGTGACAGAGAGACTGGCGAAGAGAAGCCTTGCGACTTGTCCGGTACATCTGGATTACTACCGACTGGACTGCTGAGTCAGAGCGTTCTCACTCCGCTCTCGGCCTCCCGGGATTATTCCATCTTTTCCGGTGAGACCGATTCCACTCTCTCACTCACGCTTGCAATAACCTGGACTCTGGACATTTTTCACACTCCGTTTTACCTTGTATATATTATCTTCTTTGTTGTTGGTTTTGCTGCACCTTTTTTGTTTCATTTTTTGTATAATACCCTTGTGGTTTGTTTGAATTGGTCTTGGGGTTGTGATTCTTGCTCACTGAGTTTTAAGGCACTCCGACACGAAGACAAAGATCTCTTCTTTTGTGTAGCATCGGGTAATTATATTATATCTGAGCGTTACAATATGAGTGAACATTTGCTTCAGTCTCTGTATCCTGGCTACTGCCATATGCAATTAATATTAACTTCCTGATGTAAGATATGTGAGGGAGACTGAAACGTGACTTAAGAAATGAGTCGGCGTCACTGGTTTCAGTGAATCAGTCCGGGAGCACAATGATATAAAATGTCTGTCCTGTAAAGCTGTCCTGATGGTGAATAATCCTAATTTCAGGAAAATCCTCAACAAAACAGAGTTGACAGTCCAATACAGTGGAAAATAACTCTAAGACAAAATGCCGTCTGAGATTCCCCTTGTGATTTAAAGGCGCAGAGACACCAATGTTACATTGATGGGAACTACCTGTACTTCATCCCGCCATACAAGGATGGTGTAAGAGGGGACTGTATTGTTCCACTCAGGAAAAGAACATTCAGGCAGATGAGTAATAAGTGATTAAAATAATATTAAATGAAACAAGAGACCGTGTCGTAATTTAAGACATCTTTAAACAAATAATAATTCAAAAGGAGATTTAAGTGTATGACTACATCTGGTTTAGAGCACCATGCAGTGCAGTAAGGCACCGAATAGTATAGTATAGTATAGTATAGTATTTTTCCCTTACAGTTGTCATTTTGTGTTAAAGCAGAACAAGAATGGAACTCTGTCCCAGTGAGTCTCTGAGAACTGGACTTGTATAACATGTTCAAAATTAATCTGAAAAATTGGTTCATCAACAATCAGACTTGTCAACATAAACACAATTAATGTGATCTACCCTGTATCCTGTCCTTCCTTTCTTATACTTTCCTCCTGTCTCTGCAAAGTTATCTTGGTGTTTTAAATACCTGTTTCACATGTTTTATTTTTGTATGTGTAAATGTACTATAAATATTTTGTAGTTTTATGGATTGAAGATTATTATGTGAAGTTATTGTTATGTATTGTTACTGTTAATTATCTTCAGGTGACATTTTATTGTCAAGGTACTGCAGATGAAAAATTGGCCATTTGGCTAATTCTGCTAAATTTACAGATACTGTATGTGAATTAATGTGTAATATCCCTGTAATTTATTAACTAACTAACTAACTAATAAATAAATAAATAAATAAATAAATAAATACTGTTGTTTGCTGTATACCAGTATCAGTACCAAGGCATTTATATTATAGTTATGTCTATATTAGAGTAAATCAACTATCAAGGGCACTTAGGCATATCGCTATTACTGTAAAATCCACTCAGAACAGCTTGTCTCATTCTAAAAGAGAAACAGGTTTTACTTACAGAGCTGTTGTGGCTTCCTGGACGACTGGCAGGAGTCTCTTAAAGCATTCATCTGACTTTATGAACTTCTGGAGCTCAAACACTTCCAGATCCTCCTCTGATGTCAGTAAGACAAAGACCAGAGCAGACCACTGAGCAGGTGAGAGTTCAGCTTCAGAGAGACGTCCTGAGCTCATGTAGCTTTGGATCTCTTTCACTAGTGAATCATCATTTAACTCGTTCAGACAGTAGAACAGATTCATTAATCTCTCTGGAGATGGATTTTGTTCAAACTTGAACTTGATGTACTCGACTGTGTGCTTTTGGCAGTCAGAGCTGCTTCCTGTGTGTGTCAGCAGACCTCGAATGAGCTTCTGATTAGACTCCACTGAGAGACCCAGAAGGAAGCGGAGGAAAAGGTCCAAGTGTCCGTTCTCACTCTGTAAGGCCTGGTCCACTGCACTCTTGAGGAACTCTGACATTTGAGACTTTTTGAAAAGACCAGAAAGATCAGTAGTTTGGTTTATTGTTGTGTTTTTGTCGAGGAAGCAGAGAAATGCATATAAAGCAGCCAGAAACTCCTGAACACTCAGATGCACAAAGCTGAACATCTTCCCCAGGTGGAGTCCAGACTCTTCTCTGAAGATCTGAGTACACACTCCTGAGTACACTGCCACTTCTTTAACATCAATGCCACACTCACTCAGATCTTCCTCATAGAACATCAGGTTTCCTTTCTCCAGCTGTTGGAAAGCCAGTTTTCCCAAAGCCAGGATACTCTCTCTGGTCTGGGGAAGATCAAGCTCACATTTCTGATGGTACTTTTGGTCCTTGTGTTTGATCTGAAAGACCAGGAAGTGTGTGAACATTTGAGTCAGAGTCTTGGGGATCTCTCCACTCTCTCCTTCACCCAACATTCTCTCTAGAACAGTGGCTGAGATCCAGCAGAAGACTGGGATGTGGCACATGATGTAGAGGCTTCTGGAAGACTTCATGTGTCTGATGATTTTATTGGACAGGTCCTGATCACTGATCTTCTTCCTGAAGTACTCCTCTTTCTGAGGATCATTGAACCCTCGTACCTCCGTTACCTGGTCTGAACACTCAGGAGGGATCTGATTGGCTGCTGCTGGTCGAGTGGTGATCCAGAGGAGAGCAGAGGGAAGCAGGTTCCCCTTGATGAGGTTTGTCAGCAGCACATCCACTGACACTGACTCTGTCACATCACACAACATCTCATTCTTCTGGAAATTTAGAGGAAGTCGACACTCATCCAGACCATCAAAGATGAACAGGACTTTGTGAACATCACTGTCTATTACTTCCAAGTCCTTAATTTCAGGGAAAAACTGATGAAGAAGACTCATCAGACTGAAGTTTTCCTGCTTCACCAAGTTTAGTTCTCTAAAGGGAAGAGGAAACAGGAAGAGGATGTCCTGGTTCACTTTCCCTTCAGCCCAGTCCAGAATGAACTTCTGCACAGACAGTTTTTCCAATTCCAGCTACTCCTTTAGTCAGCACACTTCTGATGGACTTGTCTTTAAAGAGCTCATTACATTTGATGGGTGTCTCCTCTACTGCTGGTCTCCTGGACGCTGTCTCAAGCTGTCTCACCTCATGTTCATTATTGACGTCTCCACTCCCACCCTCTGTGATGTAGAGCGCTGTGTAGATCTGATTCAGAAGTGTTGATGTCCCATGCTGTGAGACTCCTTCATTAATTCTTTTACATTTATCTTTAAGTTTGGATTTGAGCTTCCGCTGATACACAGAGGCCAGCTCTAACACAGAGAGACATGGGATGGTCATTATTTTCATGTATGAACAATACACATAGTAAAATTCAAAGTCTGTACTGGTCTAAAGTATGATAATATGGACCTGTAATCATTTAAAGCTCTTACTGATCTGCAGTCTGTGAGCGAGATCTTTCCGCCTCATGTTCTTCAGGATGTACAGTGTGATCTTCAGCACATTCTCTCTAGCATGCTGCTGATCCTCCTCCTCCTCCTCCTCCTCCTCAGAGCATGCTGGGGAATCAGCACTAAGCAGCCTCTTGAACCTGTTCAGCTCATTCTTTAACAAAGCGATTACTTTGTCCTCCAACTTCTAATAAAAAAAAACACAATAACAAACTTTCTAAACATACAAATGGATAAGTAAATATGCTAAATAGTTTCTCAGTACTGTGCAAAAGTCTTGACCCCCCCATTTGTTTTTAATTGGTGTTTAATTGGTGTTCCCAAATTGGCCGTAGTGTGTGAATAAGTGTGTGTGCAGATGGGGCACCCCGTCTGGGGTGTACCCCGCCTTGTACCCTGAGTATCCTGGGATTGGATCCCAGCCTCCTGTAACCCTGTACAGGATAAGTGCTATAGAGAACGAGTGACTCTTTAGGCACTTTGCAGCCTGTCACAGTATAACAATTGTTCCCATTTATTTCATTTAATCTACATCATATGCCAAAGATAGGACAGCTGGAGGGGGTCAAGACTTTTGTTCAGTACCGCACAGTGCGGTATTTTTTTGTATTTAATCCAAACACATTCCTGTAGTACAGTCACAGCTGATTAGTGGCACAGATGGCAAAAGTACACAAACTTAATACTCAAGTAAATGTGCAAGTACTTGTCTAAAAATGTACTCTACTACAAGCAGACGTACAACTTCGATTTTATAAATTTATGTACACATACTTCACAGAGAAACTCATTTTTCTGGACTGATTTAATGATAAACAGTATTTTAAACTATTTTCAAATACATTTCAAATATTTTAAAAGTTGATTCTGGGTTTAGACAAACGCCATTACAGCTAGAATGCTGAATAACTTTTAGCACTGGTGATTTAGATGGATAAAGAAGAGACGTCTTACAGCAGTGCGAGTAGCCGCTCTGCCCTGCTTCTAATTTTATTTCAAATGAACAGTGACTTTTCAGATGCTAAACATAAATTGTTGATTAACTTTATTAGAACCTGAATCCTTAAACAGGCAGTGATGTAGTGGTTGGAAATACGTCTTGAAATTGAAAAAAAAATTTTTTAAAAATCAACCACAAAGGCAGATGAAAAACTGAGATTATTAGGTTACTGAAGCTAAAGGAAAGGAGGCCTGGACAAGATTTGACATTAATTAAATGAAAGTCAAGCAGCATGGTTACTGTGTTTAATTAATTTGGTGGTAAACTGGTTTGTTACTACTGTTACTCCTCTGTGTAATGAAGGTCGTCTACGTATTTAATCATGTGCACACTGCAAGATTACAGAATACAATAAAATTAAAGGACGCGCAAAAGCTTTATACGCTTTTTATAAAAATACATTATCAGCGTGAAACACAATCCAAACACGTACGAGTCCACAACTCTTTTGCTCAGTATGTTAGCCAGTTAGCTAAATTACTTGTAATCTTACCTTAACATGTGTGACTGTTTAAAGTAAGAAGTACCACACATGTGGAAAATACTCAAGTAAAGTACAGATACAGGAAAAAAGACCTAAGTACAGTAACAAAGAATTTGTCCTCCCTTACTTTCCACCTCAATTAATAAAGACTTTACAATATGAAAAACACTCCAAAAAATAGACTAGAAATGTGAGTAATGATTAATATGGTGAGATTTTCTGTAGGGAGATTCTTTTTATCTTCATTTATCTTTATTCTCTTTCGGTACTTGAACTACTGAAAGAGAATAAAGATAATTAAATAAAAGCACCCCCCCCCCCCCCCCACACACACACACACACCCAAAAAAACTCCTACCCAACTGTGTTTGACTGATGGCACTTAGTTAGTAACCTACAGTAGTAATCCAGTGTAAGTATCTATCCAGTGTAGAAACTTTAAAGAACGTTTTGTGAGTCACTCTGGATAAGAGCATCTGCCAAATGCCCTTAATGTAAATGTATTAAACATGTGGAAGGAGTCAACAGTGTCGACTCTATAAGTCAGAAACAAAGCTGATTATACAAAAAACTGCAGAGATAACTGTAAATTACTTACATCTACTTTTAATTTAAAAAGTGATTATTAATTAAACACACACAGACACACACACACACACACAGACACACACACAGACACACACAGACCCCCCCCACACACACACACAGACACACACACACACACACACACACACACACACACACACACACACACACACAGTCACACAAACAGAACCCCACACACAGACACACACACAGACACACACACACACACAGACAGACACACACACACAGTCCCCCCCCCCCCGCCACACACACAGACACACACACAGACCCCCCCCCCCCACACACAGACACACACACACACACAGACCCCCCCCACACAGACACACACAGACCCCCCCCACACACACACAGACAGACACACACAGACACACACACAGACACACACACACACACAGACTTCACACACACACACACACACAGACAGACACACACACACACACACACACACAGACACACACACACAGACACACACACAGACACACACACAGACACACAGACAGACACAGACAGACACACAGACACACACAGACACAGACACACACAGACAAACACAGACACACGACACACACAGACAGACACACACACACACAGACGACCACACACACACACACACAGACAGACAGACAGACACACACAGACAGACACACAGACAGACAGACACACAGAGACACACACACACAGAGACAGACACACACACACAGACAGACAGACACACACACACACACACACACACACAGACACACACACAGACACGCACACACAGACAGACACACACACACACACACACAGACACACAGACAGACACACACACACACACACACAGACACACAGACAGACACACAGACAGACACAGACAGACAGACACAGACACCCAGACACCAACAGACACACAGACTTACCTTGAATATGGGATTAAGATCATTTCTGCTGCTGATCTCTGGATTCTGTTTTTTGTTTCTGTAGATGAACAAAAATTGCAAATGACTTTTTCCCCTTTAACATGATCACACATTCTACAGCTCTGTAGAATGACACTCCACTAGTCTCTTGGCACAGGACGCTCTTTATTTGGTGGAACAATTTGAACTAAATTATTTCAAATGGAAAGTGATGCTAACTGAACACATTGTCACATCAGTTCATGTGATCTGTAAATATGAAACTAATTTACTAATGAATATTAAAACAAGTGACTTTAGCACAAAACATTAAATCCCCTCTCCTGAGTAATATCTAAAGACATCCAGATGAGTGAATGAGAGAAAGAGAGATGTATACCTGTCCACTGACGGAGTTTCACCTGTAAAGTTGGGACGAGTCGGCATTGAGCGGTCGCTCTTACAGGACACACAGCCGGATACAGGTGAGACTGGCCTGCCCTTAGTTTTACTGGAATGGAGGGAAGGTTGTGTTAATTGTTTATCTACAAAATATGCTGATTTATATATTAGTATTCCATCATGTACATACAGACACAGAACTGAATACTTCATTGCAATGGCACTTTAATAGGTGTTTCCCATTGTAACAATTTGCACAAGAAGATAAGCTTGTGGAAATAATGTTCAAATGAAAATGGCCATTTTCTACCCAGAAACCACAGGGGTGCTAAATTTGATCTCACTTGTAGGTGTAGTACACACAGTATCAAAAACACTAGCAAGAAGAACGAGAAATACAAGTCTGTCTATCTTTACAGTTGAGAGGAGTCAGCATCGAGTGGTCTCACTTAAAGGACACACACTTGTATTAGGGTGAATTTGACTTTTCCACAGTTCCACTAAAGAAGGGAGAAAAGATGTGCTTTAGCAATGTTATCTACAAAAGACTTTCATGGACTTCTCATTGATGATTATGTTTCCTAATCCTCTTAGGTTGTCTAATTATTAATCAGCTTCAGAAAAGCAAAAAGCTAATCCAATAATGCTGCCATATACTGTATAACTGGCCTTATACCTAGTATTAGAATTATTAGAGGCTTAGTGATAAGATAAGTGATGATACTAGAACAAATTTTCACATCAGTTCATCTGATCTGTGAATATAAAACTAGTAATTTATAGGCGTTTACTAACAAATATTACAGTAAAAAGTTAGTTTAGCACAAAACATCATTTTAAAGTTAATAAGAATCCCCTCTCCAGAGTAATATCTAAAGACATCCAGATGAGTGAATGAGAGAAAGAGAGATGTATACCTGTCCACTGATGGAGTTTCACCTGTAAAGTTGAGAGGAGTCGGCATTGAGCGGTCGCTCTTACAGGACACACAGCCGGATACAGGTGAGACTGGCCTGCCCTTAGTTTTACTGGAATGGAGGGAAGGTTGTGTTAATTGTTTATCTACAAAATATGCTGATTTATATATTAGTATTCCATCATGTACATACAGATACAGAATTACAGACTTATTTGCTTATCCTAATTTGAAAGGAACCATGCCCAGGTTGGTCAAACATTATACTGTACCTCTCGATCTGAAAATAATAAATATGATGTTTAATGGACTAACAGGGGCCTGGAAGCTTGGCAGCACCGGAATGGAAAATTTTCAAATTTCCACTGAATTAACTATCCTGATATACACTTAACACTTAATATCCTAATGTATGCTGGACTTTAATGACTGAGTGCTTTATTAGAACCATTGGTTCCTTTAGACAAAGGCAGTGTTATTATAAGCAGCTTTAGAGAGGTGAACACTTGGAGCTCTCCTGGGTGTGATGGAACCAGCACACAGCTTTATTTCAGCTAGAGATTATTGTCTAAATAACATCACTGAAATTTAGTCAAGGATTCTCAGTCTATTAAGTTGTATAATTAAGGGGAAATTTAATTAAATGTTATCCGTGTACCAGCAGGGAGAATCTGCTAAACATCTGGCCAGATAACAGAGTGATATAACTAGACCAGAGCTCCTTAATTCAAAGCCTCTATAATGTCTGATTCGGTTCTGTACCATCAAAACCACAATAACTGAACATCATGATGTGAATCACGGAATTTAGTCACAAGATAAAGGAATACCTTTCCATGGAGGAAGTTCCATCTTTGAAGTTAGAAGAAGAGAGCATCATGTGATCACTCATGACACACAGCTGGATACCAGGGAAACTGTCCTTTGATTAATTCCACTAAAAAAAATAAAAACATTAAATGAATAAGTAACAAATAAAATATGTTTTAGGACCTGTTCTCGTCTCTTTGTGCTAAAGACACACATAATATTGTAGATATCTGAGTTTAAACTTTAAGTGTAGTTATGGTAAACCTATAAAACCTTTTTTGTGATTAATCCTGTATTCATTTGAGTTGATTCCAGTCAGCTGCAGATCCTGGTATTCTCCCTACAAATAAAAGTGTGCCTCTGTGTGTGTGTGTGTGTGTGTGTGTGTGTGTGTGTGTGTATTAGAGACTTTTATTTTATTATTATAAGTAAATGCAACAGAATCATGTTATGGCTCTAATATTATTACACGGTTCAACAGATGTTTTTCACTTTTACCACTAGAAAATATTTCCGGCAAGAGGATGATGGACGTTTTAGTGCACTAGCATTTTTGGTTGATCTTTTTTTTTCTTCACTCTTTTTGTAATTTCCATGAGTATACTATAGAGTCATGCTGACTTGGAGAGGCCATGCCACGCCCTCTGAGAGGAAACCAGAGTACCCAGAGGAAACCAACCAAGTACAGGGAGCACCACCATGCTGCCCCTCTGATTGCTAGAGCATATAAATGTTTAATCATGTGTTCCCAATTGGGGTAATTTATTAATTAATTAGGGAATCATCCAGAATAATCCCCAAGCTACGATTATCTTCCCTACATTGTCTATTCCAAATAATTAAATTCAGTTCTACAGTGTTTATGGTCATTGTTATATTTATGGGGTCTCTTCTGGGGAAAAAACACTGATTGGCTCCTCATCTCACATGCATTAAAACATCTAACTATCATAGATGAGACTAAATTCTTGTACCCAATCATAACTCAGAAGGTGGGATTCATTGGCAAAGACAAGAATGATCTAACCCCAAAGTTGGGGTTAGCTCTTTTTATGTTATATTTCCAGCAGATTGAACACTTCACAGCAAGCAGAACCACTTCGCACATGTAAAACAACATACAGTGGAGCCTTGGATTGCAAGTGTCTTGCAAGATGAGCAAACATTTTGAATAAATTTTAACTTGATAAAGTAAGGTCTTGAAATATGAGTAGTACGTATGTCAGTCTCAGTTAGTGATGGGAGTTCCAGCTCCTTTTAGAGAGCCAGCTCTTTCACCTCCCAAGTGGCTCCTTTTCTCCATTTTTGGTTGCTAAAATTAATTTATTATCAAAACTATGAAATTCTAACCTTGTACACTCTGCTTTTGTATTGTCTACATAATTGAAATGTATCCAAATTTTACTACGTTTCCTGCTGTCACTTTTTTCCGCAACTGTTCCTGCGTCTCGTCTGTGTATCACCTGTTCTCTCGTCTCCCTCCTGTTTCTCCGTCTTTCTGTGTTCTATATCTGTAACCCCTCCCCTCCCCTCCTGCTCAGTGTGGACACGCGCGCACACACACATACACACATCACCACACATCATGACATGTAGTTGACCAATCACGTGTGGCTTGAACAGAAAAAAGGACAGTGCCGCTCCGGTTGTTCACGTTAAAGAGTCGTATTGTTTGCGACTGACACAACATTAGTCTCAGTGCGCGTACGTCACTCGTATAGTCAACATCCATGTGCGCGTGTACTGTTTACTATAACATTGTGACCGTGTGTGTGTGCGCGTAAAGTATTTTTTTTTATTTTGAGTCCAAGTTTAGTGACTGTTCTTTAGTAACTGTACTGCGACAACGGCCTCCGTAAAGAAAACAACAGTGTAAAAGGCTGTAGCGGTGCGGGAGATTAATCTGTTTAACGACAATGCAACAACACATTTCCACAAAATCCTCAAAAAGAAGCAAAAGTTATTAGAGAGGATGGGGGAAATTCACTTTGCTGTACAACTGCTTTGGACTACAAGCACGTTTCTAGAATGAATAATCCTCATAATCCAAGGTGTAACTGTATATGTATTATCTGAATTAATGGTCTCTGCATGTAAACACACATCTTCCACTTAAACAGCTTCAATCAGTTTGAAGAAATATTGTCTGGGTAAACACAGATATTGCTTGTAGCTATTGCTTTCCATTGTAAAAATAAAGAAATTAAACCTGCACGTGTTGCCATCTCTGCTGTCTGACCCTGACATTTCTGTTGTATCTCTCCATCAGCTTCCATTTTGGAAGTATGGAAGTTGGCCAAAAAACAAAAAGGAGTCATCTGTAAAGTCTCTTCACCTTCACCTATATTGAAAACAGTACAGCAACACATGATCACACCACGGGGTGCTCATTGCCATATTTTGCACTTCACCATGCACCACACACTCTCAGGGGGAGCAGACAGGCCAGTCTAGCACTCTGTGTTTAGCCGCCATGGATGTGTAATCTGAGCAGAATGGGGTTTGATGTTGGCCTGCTGGAAAATACAGAGATGTCTCTGAAAGTGATGGTGTTTGGATGGCAGCATATGTTGCTCCAAAAGAACGTATATTTCTGCATTAATGGAGCCCTCAGTGATCTGCAGTTTACCCTGCTCGAGCACTGACACACCCTCATACCATGACTGTTGCTGATAACAGTTTGAATAAGACTTTTCTTTTTTAACCCAAGAAAACCTGCCGGCTGTTGTTTTGTAAAACCTTTTGAAATGTTGACTTGTCTGATGTTTTCTTTGTGCCTCTGTCCCTCTCAGCTGTGACGCCTCTGGACAGTATTGATGTACGGCTTCCTTTAGCCTTAAGTTACATTTGTAAATGCACAGAACTCCACGCAAACTATGTTGCTAGTTTTAGATAAGGACGTTTTCCATTGCAATTTCGAATTAGCATATTTTCTCTTCCTGTGGACCGACTGTGATGAAACAAAGTCTATATATTACCTCAAGCTCGGCCAAATGCACATGTGAGAACCACATTAACATCCCTTCAGTAGGCTTTTTTTTTCACATGACAGACAGACAGACAGACAAAGATAAAAAAAAAAACATCTTGACGTGTTCTGTTATTTATCTTATGTCCCTCCAAATTGTTATTTTGCAAATAACTTTAATATACTGACAGGACAACTGTACAGTTTTATAATATATATTAAACACACACACACACACACACACACACACACACACACACACACTGCAGGTCAGGTCCTCCATTATCCAATAAACAATAAAGTCACCTGTTTAGATTAACACAGAAATGTTCTTCATTATTAATAATCCTAATATTCACATGGTACAGATTTATATTCATGTACTCACTGTGAGCTTCTCTACAAACACATTCATGTTTTTCTCCTCATGAAAACGACTTGCTTTCACTTTCACAAGGCGGGTTTTATAGAGGGAGGAGTCTCTCTCTCTCTCTCACACACACACACACACACACACACACACACACTCCGGCTGTGTTCCATTCAGAAGTGTACTTCACAAGGTGCTCCCTACTTCCTGCTCCGTCTGCAGTGAATGTCGGTGAAGGGAACTTCCCTCCACAAAACCACCATTTGCAACACCTACGGTGTCACCAGCACTGACGTCACTTACAGTACGTGCGTTACCATGGTAACATGAGCCCCTCGGATTCCTGTCACTGCTGCTGTGGAAATTGAACACTACGGACATTAAATATTGAACATTTATTTAAACAAAAACTGATCCTATTATAAAACATATACTATTGAAACGTGTAGAACTTAAATTCTTGATTAATAATAATAATTGATTAAAGATGTACAGAGATTTATTTATTTATTACAAATTACTAGCCTATCTAATACTAAGGATTTTCTGATTAAATTAAAATGTAAATTATTGTGTCGTTTTATGATGTCGTCCTCGATAATAATGATAATAAATATATACATCCTTTTTCAAGCTCCATTTTTTTCACGCTCCAGCGAGACGCACTGACTGATGGGAGATTTTTCATTCCCTTTCCCGGTGAAGTGAAGCCCTGATGTTCACTCGTTCCCTACACCGTTCCCAGTTCCCTCTGAACTGGACATTTTCGCTCCCTGCGGTTTGGAATCAAATTTGACATTACTGAACACTCTGTGAAGTGTAGTTCGCAGGGTGCTTCAGGCCGATTGGAACGCGCCCACACACATGTACTGACGCGGGTCTCTGCACCGCGCGGTTCAGAACAGGTAGATCCGCACGGAGGTTCCAAGATGGCGGCCGAGACAGTAGATGATATTCAAGGCTAAGAAATAATAAATGATTTTCTCACCGTACATGTTATAATTAATTAGCGCAAACAGATGAAAATTGCTGTCGGTATCAATAAGTAAGTTTAAAATAAATAAATAAATTTGTCAGCGTGAGTTTAATAAAATGGACTAAGTGTTGTTGCACAGCTGCAGAAATCAAAGATGGCAGACAAAAGACCACGAGACCAAATAAAGGTAAACAAGATGCTTTCATTCGCCCCAGAAAACAGTAATCTATCGGATGATGTTATGGAAGTGGTCAAAGCATGTGATATGCACTCCTACACTCCTACACGGACTCTGACGGAGGAGCTGCTCTCCTCCTCGACTCGGCTCCATGCACTCCGGTCGCCAAGAAAGGGAAAGTTGAACCAGCACTCTCCGAGTTGCAAGACAACATTGTGAGGCTTCTATCTGAGAAAATAAAAGAGAATGCAGATAATCTTGCAAGCTTGATAAAGAAAAATGCAGACACCATCGAAGCCTTAAAGGAATCAACAGAGTTTCTTTTCAGTGAAGTTCAGGATATGAAAGCAGAAGTAACAACGGTTAAGAAGGCAAGTGATGATCAACAGAAAAGAATAACCGGTTTGGAGGACAGGCTGAACGAAATGGAACGCTATCAGAGAAGATGGAACATGAGGCTTTATGGTCTGCCAGAGCAGGAGGGAGAAGATGTTAAACAGCATGTGAGAGGGTCTGGGTTCCCAAGTCGACATTAGCCACAGGATCGGGCGGAGAGAAGACGGCAAAATTCGACCGGTGATGATTAGATTTACATCTAGATCGACCAAAGAGAGAGTCTGGAAAAGTGCCAAAAACTCAGAATTCCTCAAAATAAAGAAGTTAAAATTCGGTGAAGACTTGAGCACAAAAGACAAAGAGACGCGCATGAAACTGTGGCCACAAATCGAAGAGGCACGGAAACAAGGGGAAAAAGCCTTCTTTGTTGGAGAGCATCATTAAGGGTAAAGAAATTAGACTGTAATGATACTGCCTTGTAGTGACATTAAAGAGAAGCAGCAGGGCTAATTTGTCTGCCTTTGACTGAAATGTTGTTTTCAGGGAAAAAACAAATATAAATGATGTGCTATATTATACATAAAATTTGCGGGGAAAAAAGCTTGTTAAGAGGTCAGAGTTATAATCCCATGTTTGCCAGTTTACACTTAAAGGTGTAGAAAATCATTTTGTTTCTTTGTTCTATTATATACTTGAGGTTGTGAGTTAATTTTTGGTTTTAATTACATGTTGTCTTTATCTTTGTATTCACCTAATGTGAAGGGTATATGAGAACAAGTTAAGAGGAAAGCTGTATTTTAGTTTTGTAAGTCTTTCAAGGCAGATTTCTATTTTTTACATGAGACACATGCTTTGACATCAGATTTTAATTTCTGGAAAAATCAATGGGGGGATAATATATGGATGTCTTACGGAAACAGTAAATCTGCTGTTGTTGCCATATTAAAGGGATGCTTTCAGGGAAAAATCCTTAAGAATGTAGTTCATGAATCAGGAAGATGGATAATATTAGTTGTTGAATATATGGAGAATATTATTATTTTAGGTAATGTATATGGCCATAATAATAGCTACAGAAGCACTCTTCTTTTCGCAGAATTTGAAGAAAAAAATCGATGCTTTATTGAAGTCTTTCACCAATGCTAAATTAATATTGGGGGGTGATTGGAATTGTATAAATGACTAAATTAAAGACTGTCACCCTCAAAGACCCTTAAGAGGCACCTATGGAGAATTCAATAATCTTTGTCTGAACTTAGACTGTTGTGATGTGTGGAGACTTAAAAATCCACTTCGATGCCAGTTCACTTGGAATAACAAAGACTTATCTAGGAGATCTAGGATTGACTTTAGGCTTATTTCATCTGATTTATTGGATAGTGTATAAAACAATTGTATAAAATAGAACCCTCGTTTTCTCGGATCACAATATGATCACTTTAATAGTATGTATAAAGAATCAATCAAGTAAATATAAACCAAATTATTGGAAATTAAACAGTGCACTTTTGAGCGATAAATTATTTAAACAAAATGTCAAAAGTCGTGAATGAAAATTTTGAAAAAGCCAAGAAGGATAAAATATCTGGGAAATATTGGGACTATACAAAATTTCAGATTCGTAATGTAGCCATTAAAAGGGGAAAATAATTATCTAAGGAAAAAAAAATGAGACAGGACAGAATGCTTAAGGAAATAATCTCTGTTTATGAGAGGACTGAGCAAACTCAAGCTGATATCAAGATGTTAATTGAATTACAATCAGAATTGGACAACATCTATGAAAATTTGGCACAGGGAGCTTTTGTCCGTGCTAGACAGAAATGGTTGGAACATGGTGAAAGAAACACCAAATATTTTCATAATTTAGAAAAAAGGAATTTTTGTCTAAATAGAATTCATAAACTTACAATTAATGAGCAGATATCCGAAGACCCTAAAAAAATGTCAAATTTTGTAGAAGAATTCTACAAAAAGCTATACTCTGAATATAACAAATTCTTTTCCTTTTCTTTCTCATATAAAAAATAGTGCCCAGAGTATTGAAGAAACACAGAAAGAACTTTGTGATCAAGATATAACTTTAGTAGAATTAAAAAAAGAACATTAGTAAGTTAAAAGATAATAAATCCCCGGGGAATGATGGCTTAACAGGTGAATTTTATAAGGTATTCCAAGATTATGTTTCTGAATTTTTACTATTGGTTTTTAAGGAAGCTATAGAAGCTTGTAGGCTTCCCCCATCTATGTGTCAAGGCCTAATTACATTGATACCAATGTCAATAAAGACTGCTTGCTTCTTGACAATTGGAGACCTATAACTTTAATTAATAATGATGTAAAATTATTGTCTCAAATCTTTGCACAAAGAATAAAGTTATGTTTAGACACAATTATAGATGACAGTCAGTCAGGCTTTATGCAAGGACGACACATTAGTAATAATATTAGATTAATTTTAGATTTGATAGATTACAAAGATTACATAGCTGATAATAGTTACATTTTATTTATAGATATATATAAAGCCTTTGATACTGTAAAACATACATTTCTATCTGATTTATTAGATTTTTTTTTGGTTTTGGTCAATACTTTAAAAGGGCAATACAAACTTTATATAGTGACTGTAATAGTTAATTTACTGTAATTTTTTTCTTTTTCTAAAAAAATTGATTCAACTTTATTTAATTTCACTTGGAAAAACAAACCTCACTACTTAAATAAGAAAAATTTATGTAATTCATATGATCAAGGAGATTTAAATGTGATTGATTTTGACACTTCTAATATTATTTTCAAGTTAAACTGGATTAAACATTATATTAAATACAAAGATAAAATTTGGTATATAATTCCAAGATTTTGTGGTATTGAGTTTCTTTTGAAATGTGACTTTGAAGTTAACAAACTTCCCATTCATTTATCTAATTTTCATATACAGGCGCTATTATTTTGGACTCTTTTATATATAAGCATAATTTTTCTCCTCATAAACAGCTAATATGGAATAACAAATATGTTAAATATAAAAACAAATCAATTTTCTATGATAATTGGGTTAAAAATGATATTCTAACGGTCTCTCAATTGATAAATAATGAAGGATATTTGCTTACGTACACTGTAAAAAAAAAAAAAAAAGAGGGTCAAATGACTGCCAAACAAAAACCGTAAAATTAAGGTAAAATACTCTAGTTCATATTATGTGCAAAAACATAAAATTTACAAAAATTGTTATTTAATCTTTGACATAGAAAAAACATCATTTTACAGATTTTCCCTAAATTTATACGATTAAGGGCCTTCAATAAAGCAAGAGCACTATAAGTTTAGCGGATAAAAACTGTTATTTTACAGATTTTTCTCAGATTTATACAATTAAACATCTTCTTTAAAGCAACAGCACTAGACGTTTAGCAGTAAAACACTGTTTTACAGATTTTTGCTAACTTTATACAATTTAACACCTTCATTAAAACAGCACTCGATGTGTTGCAACAAAATGTTTTTATTTTACAGTTTTTTTCCAAAATTATTACAAATCAAACACCTTCAATAAGTAGAGAAACACTGTTATTTTACAGATTTTTCATAAATTCCTATGAAGTGTTAACACAAACTCAAGATTATAATATTTGTAAAATAGCCTGTAGAACTGTGACACAGTATAGTACACGTATGATGCAAAATACACTAAAAAGTAGTTTTATAGCATTACACTAAAATCCTAAAATGAAAAACTAAATGAAATATTAAGACTATTGTGCTATAACAGTGGAACATTCTCTCTCACGAACATAAACATTGCTGTGAAATATCCTAGACTAAAAACCTATGAAGAAATGAACAATTTCAAACAAGATTCCCAATGTTACAATTCAAGTTGGATTGGAAAATTTATTACAAATAAAGTACAATGTGGTCAAATAACTTTACCTTTTAGTTCAGAATCCTAATGCCTTAGTGCAAGTAAGTCAAATCTAAAACAAACCAAAATAGCAAAATGGTCAGTCCAGTGTATCCAAGAAAGATCCTCTTCCAAACAGGCAGTAAACAACTGGATCCTGGGTGGATTGGAAGAGAGAAGAAAAGAACAAATTAGGATCTTAATCTAAAAGTTAATCTTTTTCTGTTCCCTGAGAAACAGATTAACAAAATACTCAATCATATTTAATACTAGATATGTTAAAGGGAAACTCTAGAACTTTTCAACTGGGGCCCTTTTTTTTTTATGAGAGAACAATCATAATCAGTCCAGTATCATTATACATTAATATCAGCACTGACAGGCTCTTAAAAGTTACAAGTGAGACAATACAGAATGGATATCTACACAGTGAAAAATGATCCAAGGTTGAAAGAGTTAACTTTTAAATCCCCATGAAAAGATTTAAAGTAGTCTTATATTGCACTCCATACTCACTAGTGATGGACTTGTCTCTCTACTGGATGCCTCTTCTGCCATGGTAAATGTTTGATCTAAAAATGTAAGCAAGTTTCATTATCACTGGCAGTAATCAGAGCTGGAAAATGTTAATGTACATATCAGGCAGCTACATATACAGAAAAGTTTTCAACGTATTGATCTCTATGGAATTAGAGCAAGATGTGTCAATGTATATACTGTATAATACATGTGAGAATATTTACATGAATATAAATTCATATACAGTCTTATAAGTATTGACATTAATTTACTGAATGGAATGAATCGTTTAAAAGTACAAATACACAATGTTTGTGGAAGTTTACATTTTGGACAGTAAAAGCAGCTGTTAGAGTGGTTAATAACATGGCAGTATTGATAAATGAGTAATAAATGACCTTCGTTTACAGCAACAATAAGAATTAAAATGACAATAAAACATCTCTTACCCTCACTGTCTCTTGAGCTTGCAGGTATTTTTTCTCCCACTGAGACACGGTGACATTTCAGAGTCTTCTCCTCTGTCCCTCAGAGACGGCTTTCCACCTCACCTGTAGCTCACCAACGTGTCTTCACTCCTCTGAATTTACACACAAACCGTTTACCGGCTGCAGACTATTTCTGCGCGCGCGCTAAACATTTGAAGGACGCCTGTTTCCGACTGACTAGTTCATATCACGTGACATCTGTGTCTGATACCGAAGCGATTTCGCTTTGCCCCTCCCTCACTCGCGCGCTTGTTTAAATGCGCCAATAATAAAGCAGTAATTAGAATACCTCCGCCTCCAGCTGCTGATCAGCCAATCAGAAACAGGATTAGAAAGTTCCCGCCTCCAGCTTCTGATTGGCTGTGACAGTTAACGCAGAGTTTTTTGGTACAAAAATATCACCATAGTTCCCCTCATACAAGCAAAATATCAAAATGTAACTTAAAGCGCTGCTTTAAAACAGCTACAGAGCAAATACATCATCCTTAGTCAGAATATTCAGGCCTGCATTAAGAAAGCTGATGGATAGATGGTGATATTTCAGAACAAATGTCATCAAAACAAAAACAATATTTGTGGCGTTTACAACGTGTGCATGGGTGCTGCACTGAGTGTCAGTCTCCTACATTCTCTTCACATTCTTTAAAAGCATAAAGCGGATACTATAGCCTACATGTAAGTGTGGGACTTCTGCTGCCTTACCTGTGCCACTTCCTGTGGATAAGCTTTTAAAATGTCACGAGAAAATGCTAAATTTGCATCTAAAACTTGAATGTCAAAGTATTATTAAATTAATATGATTTACCTCAAAATTACAAAGAAAAACATTAAATTTTTAGTATAGACATTAACCTTTATCTAATGAGTTTCATATTTAATTACATTGTATTATTGTAATTTTACATAAAGTTGTACATAATTTACAAAAACAGAAAAAAAAACAGTAAAAATAAAATGGTATTTTTACTGTTAAAAAATGTGAAAAATAATTTTTTTCAGTATTGAAATAATCCTTTAAAAAAGCTGTCGACTTAATAATTTACAAATAATGTCTGTAATTTTACAGAGATTTGTATGTAGTTTTTATAAAAAGGAAAAGTACTATACATTTTTTTATTTATTTTCTGTAAAATTAGGATTTTTTTTACAGTGTACTTTGAATTCTTAAAGAAATTTGGTATTCCAATACCTACACATGAATTTAGTATTGTAGTTGACGCAATACCAGCAGGATTTGTGAGACTTCTGCAAGGCTTTAATGATTCCTTTAAGTATTCAATGATTAAAAAAATTGTATCAATTGTATTGATATTAAAGACAGAAAATGTAATAACAAATTTTTAAGATGTTTGATTCATTGCCCTGCAACATTTCGACATGAATACTTTTGGAATAGACAATTTGAGAATATTGACTGGAAATTGATTTGGACGTATAACAACAAATAATGTGTTAATAACAAAGTTAGTGAAGTACTTTAAAATTATACATCATTTATCCAACTAACCAATTTCTCAAGAGATATAAAGCTGATCTTTTTGAATTTTGTTCTTTTTGTGGAATGTATGTGGAATCTGTACTGCATCTCTTTTTTGAATGTATATATGTAAACTTGATGTTGAATCTTTATTTACTACACTGACTGGATCAAAGATTAATATAAGTAAAAGAGATGTTATATTTTATTATGACAAAAAAAAAGATATTGAGAAGAGTCACATTTTCATTTTAAATCTTTTAATATTACTAGGTAAATTATATATACACAAATGTAAGTGGTCATTAAGAACGCCTAATATCTCCCATTACAAGGTGGATTTGAAAATTTATTTTGAAACATTACAAGGACTTTTAAGCCAGAAAGCAACCAGAGCAATGAATACATTTAAAGAACTTAATTCCTCCTTTCTATCATAATTGTAAGTATTCCCCTCTTGTTGTTGTTGTTTTGTTGTTGTCTTGTTAAAAAACTAATAATAAAAATGGTTACTATTTAAAGAAAAAAAAACCCAGGCAGATCCGCAGACGGCGAACATGGTACCGCACGGAGGAAGTGACGTCAGCGCTGGTGATTCGCAGGTGTTCCGAATGATGGAGTTTTGTCGCGGGAAGTTCCCTTCACCAATATTCATGCAGACGGAGCAGGGAATAGGGAGCACACTGTGAAGTGCACTTCGGAATGGAATACAGCTGCACACACACCTCTTTACATAAACACACATAACAAGAGGAGTCGGAGCTCCCTGAACCTCAGGGTTCATTACTTTACATCATTCCACCATTGTTAAGCCTCAGTCATCAACATTAACTCTTGGACCATTAAACACAGGTATACATTACATATATCACACACACAGTGTATAGTAATAGTTTGGTACTGAAACGCTTAGCTTTACTGAATTTCTCTGTTTCTCAGTGGGTTGCCAGATTGGGATTTTTCTTACCAATTTAGCTACTTTATATTACTTTGGACGATTAAAAATAAGATTGAAATTATTTTCTAATTAAAATTAAGGGAAATTCCATGCAAATAAGTCATAGTCACTTGTATTCTGTTAGAACGAATAATATATCAGTAAAAGTAAAAAATATTTAATGACTTCACCAGACATTCCGGCCGTTAGCGCGCGACCGGTGTTGATTTACCTCAGGCTTTAGCATCGTTAGCATCTTCCACAGACCCTGAGCTCACACACTGGAGCAGAGACTTAAATTTAATAATGAGTACGAGAGGGAGGAGGTAGTAATAAAGTGTAGTAGTAATAAATAAAACCACCAAAGTCTTTCATCCTGCAGTTGAACAGGTAAGACAGTTAAAGTACAGATAAGTTAGTTAATTTAAGATCTGAAAGTGTGAAGTGTTTTAATCCTTTTGTAAAGTGTTGTGACGGTAAAGACTGGAGTTGGAGTCCTCAGCCCTGATTATAACATTAAATCAACTGGATAAAACTTATAATCTGTTAGAAGGAATAATAAATCATGAGTACAAATATTCAATAATAATTACATAATGTGTTTAATACATGCACATGCAGCAGGGGGAAAAATCTCATATGATTTCACAGAGAAATAATAAGCAGGAGCTTCAGCTCACAGTAAGTGGTAGTGTAGTGGTATTATGTAGTATGATGTGGTATTATGTGGTATTGTTTGGTGTATTTTACTAAATGAAGAGTAATGTCACCAGCTATCAGTACAGTTTACAGTAGGGTTAGGTACAGAAAACCGGTGCTAATACCGAACCGGTACATATATACCCGGTATGTACCGGACCGAAACAGAACGTGAATTTCGGTGCCTCATTTCGGTGCCACTTAAATGCCTGAACTGTGGATTAATATATTTGTTCTCTGGGGCTATGATGATGACACAGTTGTAATAAGCATTAGATTCATCAACACACATGATCGCTAGTAAAATTTAAATATTCATGGGCTGTCACACATGATAGGAAAAATTTATTATTTCCTTAATTAGAAAAATCTTGAGGACTTCGGAAATCTTTGACAATACAAATCCAAAACATTGTTGCAGTAACGTTACTGTACATTTTATTTTTGTAGATTAAAAGTTTATTAGATTAGGTAAAAAAATTAAAAAGCACAAATTATCGGGAAATGAGACCATCCGAGATGCGCGTGAATGCAGCAACTAACATTACACTAACGTTACGCTTGTGTGTCCCAGTGCGCGGTGCTGGTGAAGGTAAGGGTGATGCAGACACATTCCTAAAAAAAATTTTTTTAATTGTTAGCCTGTATTGTTCCAAGTAAACTAACAAAATTATACAGAGAGGCCCCAGAAACATAACACTACTCTGCTGACACAATTCAATCAAGTTTTAAAAAGAGCATAGATAACAACTGTCAGTGTGTGTATACACTTTTGTGCCCCTCTGTATGTGTTGATGGGCAATAGGCTGGACAAATATCTGTTGATGGTCCACAGACCATGTAGTGCATCTCAAACATTTACACCCGAGACATTAGCATGATGCCATGCACCAGGCGTGTTTTACATACACATTTAACACATTCTAAACATTTACACCTGAGCAGATATTGTAAATAACTAAAGCTATTGTGAAGATTTACACCACAGAAAATGTTCATAAACATCTCTTAGCTGCATAAGGCATTATTTTAGCCAGCTGTAGCCAACATGCTTGTGCATAAGCTCATAAGCTAACCAAAACTGAGTCAAATAAATATTAGCAACCATAATGTAAAACTATCCAAAACGAGGTGAAATACATTGGAACATTTACAAACATCTGTAAACTCCATAAGGCATTAGCTTAGCCACCTGAACTAACATGTTTGTGCTAAGCTACATAAAGCAGCATGTTAGCATGATTACCATGCTGACCTAAACCATGTAAGATTGAAAGACAAAGTTTCACATAAGATGGCATAAGCTAGCCGAAGTGAGGAAAAATATAATATTTGCTTTATATTATCAGAATAAGAGTTATATAAGACTTAATAACTTACCCATTGTCATAACAACTTGTTTGAAAATCCTCTGCTGGATCTAATAATAAGTAAATGTATATAGCAGAGAGCAATATATTTCACAATAATAAGCTTTTTTTTCAACGTGTGGTCCATTATTTCACAATATCATTCTCATATTACATATCTGTGTCTTATTTATTCATAGAGTTATTTATTTCATCATGTCCTATTTATTTATTTCATTTTGAACACTTTGGAGTTCCATATCAGCCAGACTCTCACTCTCTTATTAAATCTTTATCTACGTACAGTCACTTACATTTAAAATTCAAGAAAATTCACAGTTAAAACACAAGTTTAAAAAAAACAAAATTGATAAATGCACAATGTTACAAAAGTCAATGAATAATCGTGTTAAATAATCCTGATCTCAATCCTGACCAAAATAAACACGATTATGGCCCTAATGGAGCAGCCCTGGTTCTGGTAACTGGGCCCACGATAAGATTACATCATACATTACATCGCCCTGCTGTTCACAAAGAAAAACTGACTGACCTGATTACATTTAAATAATGTAGGACTAATTAACACTGAGATATACGTTTTAATTCCAGTGGAACCTAAAGGCTCAAATAACTTTTAAAAAACAGCATAATGCTAATGTAATAATAAAGTAATATTGTATTAGTATTATATAAACCACATTTTGTTTAGATTTATGCACAGTTTAAGACAGATTTCTATATTTAAAATCCATGATGACATGATGGAACTTTAACACAAAGATATATAAAGGTGTGTATATAATATTATTAAATTATGTTTACACTTTGGCAAATGAGTCGGTTTTAATACACAGTCGAGCTACGGCTTCCATATTTGTTCAGGATTAGATTTCAGTGAGTCAGTAGTGTGAAGTCTCCTTTACTTGAACACTTAAACATCATCAGCATTCATTTGAAATGTTTTCTGCTCATTTTAGTCTCTTCTGTATTTACAGACTGTAGTGTGAATCATTCATTACAACATTTAAACTCAGGAATTACAGTTTGACAGGTGATTTATTATACCATACACTGGCATGGTTTAGAGCCCTTTATTAAATGTAATATTACAATCACGCTCTAAATGTCTTATATTACTAATATTACATAGATTACAGTCTATACAGTGTTACGACTTAGTAGTAATAGTCAATAGTAGTCATAAAAATGTTGTAAGACCCCCTTAGTGTTTCTAAATCCCTGTATACAGTCATGACTACAATCTACACTCGTCTCTCCTTATTGTTTGTTGTTTAGTGTAAACAAGGTGCAGCAGTAATAGCAGTTATGATGATTTTACCACTTTAAATACATTTTAGACAAAATTTGTAATTTCATAACAATGTTCTCTTTACATTCACTTTCTTTTTAGACTGTTTGTATTTTTCCTCAGCTTGATGTACATCAAAAAAGTACCTGTGTCTCCCCAATGTAATGAAAATAATGTTTTTATTTATTTTAGGGAGTTAGAGACTTGTGTATTAGTTAGATTAGAGCATCACTGCTCTATCTGATCCTCCAAACTTAATTCATTAAATTTAAAGTCATTAAAAAGAGTTTAAACATAAATGAGTAGGTGTAGAGTCCAGACATGATGAAGAGTTGTGTTTATTAGGAGCACATTGTACATGCATAAGAAGTCATTAGGAACTGTACAACAACAAAGTAAAACATTTTTATCTTTCTTTCGTACAGCAACCGTGTTCTTTTTTACTGAGTAAAATAATCCATTAAATGGTTTAGAAAGAAAAACAAAAGATATTAAACACAACAAATGTTCAGTATATTCAACTCTGAAACTTTAATTAAAATAAATGAAAGTTAAATTAAAGGAGCAGAAACCAGAAGACGTTCAGACACTAACACTCGTACTGTGATGTAGTTTATTGTTCAGTCGGTGTCCAGTGGATTCACTACAGCAGAAGCGTCAGTCACATAAAGAACACGTCTCTCCTGCACTGATCAGGTTCTCTGGTACTAGTACTCTCTGTTTCGTGGTTTAGTAGTGCGAGTGCTTGTGGAGCTCCTGTTGTGTTGTCTTTGTGTATTACTGGTGTTATTGTCCTGACTGCTCCTCCTCCTCTCATCTCTGTTATGTGAACTGACTGAAGTCTGACTTTCTGAACCTGTGGAGTCACTGGATGTACCAGTACGGTCCTGATTCTGTGGAGTCTGAACATCACCCACACTGTGACCTGAATCACTGGACACACCACGTCCTCTCTGTTGTGTCTGTTGTCGTTTTACTTCTTCTTCTTCCTGATCTGTGACAGAGTCGGGTTCTGAAGTTGGCTGTCCATCAGACTTATTACTACCAGTAATGCTACTCCATACGGCAGAACCAAGTTCTTTAGTTTTTTCCCATGCAGATTTGTCATATCTGTAGAAAACAAAATAATTGAAAAGACATGAGACCTTTCTATTTAAAAAATAAACAATACAACCATTACTGAGCTGACAGTGTAAACCCACTTCTACATCCTGTGTTTCATTTATTCATGTTTTACATGATTTACACTAAGGAAGTTCTGTTCAGGTGTTTATCAGCAGTGTTCAGTTTAATCTGATACGACTGATCCAGGCTGAGTTTCACTAAAGTCTCACTACACAGGGATTGTTATTAAACAGTGGAGAAAGCTTCATAATGAACTCTCACTGAACACAGATAAGATGATGTTAACTCTGGAAAAGTCAGACTTGTACAACACTATCAGTCACTACTGCAGACTTTGTAAAAGGACTATTGGCAAAGTGACTTAAATACACATCTATAAATAATAATAATAATAATAATAATATAACCATGATTACTTTAGTATACTGGTGTAACATGTAGTACTGCACTGTATTTTAGTCCACTATACTACAGTATGTTTAATATTACAGGACTTTTACTACAATAAAGTTCATACACACTGTGATATTACTGTAGTGTGTTTACTTATAGGAGCATTTAGGTGTTGTCTTATTTCTACTGTCGCTGGATCGATTTCTGTCTAAATTGTCAGTTAAAATCAACACCTGTATGATGGACCTGATGTTATTTATATCTAAAATAATCCAGAATGATGGTGTGTGTTCCACTGACAGCGGTGTAATCAAAAATAAACATCAGTAGAATGACATGAACTAAAGATCACAATCGTTTTCTGGTCTGTTGTTCTTACAGTACAGTGATATTACAGTGGTTATCTGTTGCTGTTACAAAATAAATGTTTTAAAGTTAATACGTTATATGATGTCATGATACGTCATGTGACTGTCATTCTGTGGATTTATCCTCTTACATGTGACACTCGCATGTGTGTGTGTGTGTGTGTGAGGTTTTACTTACTGTAACTCTCCTCCTGAACTCTTCAGTAAATTATCCAGCTGTGTGACTGAATCTTTTATATCGTTCTCTCTCAGATCCAGATGTTTCAGATGTGAGGAGTTCAGTCTCAGAGCTTCAGTCAGAGCAGCACCGCCTCTATCTGTTATTCCACACTTCACTAACCTGCACACAGAGAGAATCATGTAGGTGTGTAGATTAAGAATGAGAGTCATTAACATAAAGTGAATGTAACACAAACACAGTTATTAAATAAATATAGATATGACATTTTCCTGTTTTTTAGTGAACACCAGGAAATCTCTCTGATTCACGGTAAACATCTCTAAATATTATTTAATCACTTCAGTGTGTTTCATCACATCACTGAGTTTCTCACCTCAGTGTCTCCAGTTTACACTCGTGTTTCTTCAGTAGATCACAGAGCTTCTCCACTCCTGAGTCTCCTAGTTCACACTCACTCAGATCCAGCTCTCTGATGTGTGATGGATTTGTACAGAGAGCTGAAACCACATCAGTGCCGGATTTCACACTTACACTGTCACACAGTCTGCAGAGAGACAGAGATTTAGTGCTTTATTAGAGAGGACTGAACATGAATAAATAAGGACTAAAGCACTGTGTGCTGTTTATAGAGGAAATCACTGACTGTCAGGGGCGTGGTGACGCGTTCTGAGTTATTATTACCACTGTGAAGTTAATTATTTTCCTAAAACGGCACATCTTGGAGTTTTATACTCTAAATGTCACAGCAATAACTTTGTCTAATTCTTTAATTATGATAAATAATATCTTTGCACACGTCTCTGTGAATGAGCTGTTAATACAGACATAAAGGTTTAGAACACGTGTGTTAATATAAACCTGTGATTTGTCAGAGCTGCTGGTATAAAAACTATCTGACCAATAAGATTCACAGATTCAGCAGCACTGTGGAGTAAATCTAATCAACTGTGTTCATATAAAACATTTAAATAATGTTAAGTCAATACATATAATTAATAATAAACATTGAACCACAGTATTGTAGATACTAATGACTGGAGTTTACTTTGCTCACTCGTTACATAAAAAGATAATATTATATAAAACTATATAAAATAGTGACATTTTATTAGAAAAAGTAGCTGTTCTTATATAACATGCACGAGTTATAATTATTTAATTGTTGTATGTGTTAATCTATACTTATAATAAAACTGTAAAGTGTCTGTATATTTAAGATATTCATGAAAACATTATTTGGGGAGATGTAAGATAAGTAACAGAACATCACGATGGTGTTTAGAATTTTTGTCTGTTTGTTTGTGCATCACATAAAAATGACTAAATGGGTTTTAATCAGGTTTTCACAGGTGTATTTGGCTGAGCGCGATGTGACATGAGCTTTGTTTCATCACAATCTGCCCACAGGAAGAGAAGATATGGCACTTTGAAATTGAAATGGAAAATGCTGCACTTTCATGCCCACAGATGGCGCTGTAGGTAATGTAAACTTCTAATAACTGATACAGAATAAAGAATCATTACAAATCATCAGTTCATCTCAAAATTCAACATTTTTTTACATTGTACATTCTTTACTACAGGCTTATGATGCAATTAAATTCCCTGTGAATGAAGTCGCAGACACGGCTCGTGTACTAATAAATAATAAACATGCAGAAAGTATTTTTAATGATATGATGATAATGAAAAGTGTCAGTTTATCTACACTGCTAAAATATGATCTTTAAACCTGACTGATATCATTAAAATGTTTTATTTAATTATGCAGACATTGTTACTCACATTAGTTTCTGTAGTTTACATTTAGGATTCTTCAGGAAATCACACAGTTTTCTCAGTCCAGACTCTCCTGGTTTATTCCTGTTTAGATTCAGCTCTCTCAGGTGGGAAGGATTTAAGACCAGAGCAGAAATCAGAGTCGCAAACTCATCTACTGTAATACTGCCTTTATTATACAACCTGGAGAGAGAGAGAGAGAGAGAGAGAGAGAGAAGGAGGTCAGGTTAGTCTCAGGTTTAGTCTCAGGTTTAGTCTCTCTCACACACACACACTTCCACTTCCTGTCCAGGATAAATCAGCAGTCTGGACACTTCAGAAAGAGATTTCATGTGGATGCTGTTAGATTTTTAATCAGTTTTGTGGAGAATGAAAAGATAAAAGCAGCAGAAAACTCGTCCTCCTTAATGACTTTATCAAACGCCATCATGTTTAAATTTCAGTCACAAACGTCACCGTGTGAAACTCAGATGAACGTTTAGTCAGTGTTTGGTTACTGATGTGATCTGTGTGGTCATGTGACCATGAATCTGAGGCGGGTCTGTGGCCGTCTGTGTCTCATACACACTGCTGTGATGTCAGGTTGTGTGTGACATCTGTGTGTAAAATTCACTGAGAAACTCAACAGGACTGTGTATGACATACTGAAAGTTCTTATTACAGGATTGTACAGGATTCTGACTCACAGCAGATCAGTCACATCATGTTCTGAATTATTTTTTATTTAATATAATTAAATAAATAAAATTAAATATATATATATATTTATTATATTATATTATATTACTCTCCTCTGAATCAATAATGACTTTACATTTCAACTTCATAAAGAATGACAAAATTCTACTTTAAAGGCTTTAAGATCTATTACTTAGTCATCTTTTAAATTTATATGACTTAGTGGTACTTTAGTCGATTGTAGGTCATTTTAACTATCGGGACGCGGTTAGATGTAGTTGTAATGTTCTGGCTGAATACACAGTATAAGTGATTGGAGTATTTTTAACGGTGAATAAAAAAAAAAAAGGTATTTTCCTGAAAAAGGTCGGACTGGTCAGGGTGTAATGTGACTGTAGTTCAGTGTGTCAGTGACTTTAAACCAGCACAGACCGAGTCAGCCTGGGTCATGGAATTAGCCACTGGGGGGAACGAACAGTATGTTTCTAGTTTCTTACGTGAGTGTGTGCGGTCTGTAATGTGGATCCTGTAGCAGAGCTGAGAGCTGATTCACTCTGACGTCTCTGGGTTTTCTGGTGCTCAGATCCAGATCCCTCTGCAGTAACGGGTTTGTACCTAGAAGTTTAGTAAGACATGTGTGGGCTTCCTCTGCATCAGGGCTTTTAAATAATCTGTAGAGGATTGAAGAAAAAAGTAGAAAGGTTATTATTTATTATAACATTATTAATTATGTACAGTATGATGATCATCACAGAAGATTCACCTCAGTGTCTGCAGATTGTTATAACGATCCTGTAGTAAAGCAGTGAGTTTTTCCACTCCTGAGTCTCCAGGTTTGTTCCCTCTGAGATCCAGCTCTTTCACATGTGTGTTCAGTCTCAGAGCTTCAGCCAGAGCAGTGTATCCTCGCTCTGTTATACTGCAGTCGGAAAGTCTACAGAGAAAACACACACATTATTATTTATACACGTGAAAGTTCTGTGAGTCTTCCCCAGTAAAAGTGTGCCAACTTTCATTGTAGAGATATTTAGCTATTCTTCATTTTTCATAATATTATGAATAAAAGTCATAATGTTATGTGTACAGATTATATGCAAACACCACACCAGTGTATATAAAAGATTTCATCCATGTTTTATTTTCTGAAACACTTGCAAAAGTTAATGCACCCTGTGCACCCATAATGCCAAATTCACAAAAAATAGCAACAACAGTATGTGCAAGAATTTATTTCTAATATTATTTGTGAAAAGTAATCAAATACTATGAATATATTTATAAGTTGTATTTTTATTATTGTGTTGTGGTTTGTTTAAAATCCCAATCCCAAAGTCATTTAATCAAAATAATTCTAATAAAAACAACATTTCTAACATTTCCACAGTAACGTTGCCTGAATGTTATAACAATAAAAAGCTCTGCTGTGTGTTTGACCTGAATACTTTACAGATTAGCTTGATGTTCTGATTAGCATGTGGATGATGAGATCATTTATAAACCACGACACACTTGGACAACAGAGATCTTTCAGATTATATTTTATTAAGACGGAGGTGTGTATTAGCGGTTACCTGACAGTCTGCAGTTTCCAGTGTTTATTCTTCAGTTCTTCAGAGAGCAGCTTCACTCCTGAATCCTGAATCCTGTTCTTACTCAGATTCAGCTCCCTCAGGGTGGAGGATTCTGATCTGAGAGCTGTGAGCAGAGCTGAACATCCTCTCTCTGTCAGATTACACTCACTGAGTCTGAAAGAACAATTCAGCACACTTAACTCTGGGTTTATGGGTAGAGAATATAATACAGAATAATAGTTCTTACTGAAGTGTTTCAGGTCTGCAGTGTGGATCCTTCAGTAAAGCACAGAGTCGCTCTACTCCTGAGTCTCCGTCTATTTTCCCGCTCAGATTCAGATGCGTCTGCAGTGTGGGGTTTATACCCAGAACACCAGTCAGATCATCACAAGCTCTCTGTGCATCAGGACTTTTCAACAACCTGGAGAGAGAAGAACAGAGAGATAACACTAACTATATTTATATATTTATATCAGTACTGTATCTGTTACGTCCGCAGTGAAAAAAAAGGAAAAGTGCACAAAAGTATTAGTGTTTATTTTTCAAATATATTAGATGTTAGAAATGCATGTAAGGAGACTCTGTGTAATAATAAACCTGAGCCTGTACTAGACCACATGTGACGACTCATTAGAGGATTACAGTTTGGAGTTGATGAGTGACGGCCTCATCACTAGTACTGTGTTTTACTGTCACTCACCTAAAGACTGGAATGTTGGATTTGGATTCAGTAACTCAGCATTTGGATCCCTGCAGTTCTCCTGGTACAGTAAGACTATAAAGTCTACTTCTGCAGGACATTGTACACATACTGGGGAAAAGCTCACCTCCATGTCTTCTGTTTCCAGTTTGAATGGTTCATTAAAGTCCTGAGCTCCTTCAGTCCTGATGGTCCAGGGTCGTTCCCCCTGAGGTCCAGCTCTGGCAGGTGTGAGGAGCGGTTTGACTTCAGAGCTTTAACCAGAGCAGTGTATCCTTCCCCTGTTATACTGCAGTCTGAAAGTCTGAATAAATAAATAAATACACTGATTAGTACTTATAGAAAACTATTATAAGCCCAAAGTCAGTAACTAATCAGTTCAGTTCAAATGTCACTTAATCTGTGTGATGTCATAATAAATCTATAGGTCTAGTATTAAATAACTTACACAAGTTTCTGGAGTTTGCAGGATGAACTCTTCAGTAGAGTAGAGATCTGTCTCACTCCTGCATTTCCCAGGGTGTTCTCACTCAGGTCCAGCTGTGTCAGGTGTGTAGGGTTTGCAGTGAGAGCTGATATGAGATCAGTACAGCCTCTCTCTGTAATACCGCTCTTACTCAGCCTGCACACAGAGAACACAGCTGAGACACAGATCTTTAAACACACACAAGACAACCAGCCTGAGAGAATTAAACAGTCGACTCTACAGCAGTACTGATTGTGTTAAACAGTGTGTGTACACTACACTCATCTCTTTAAAGAGTTCATGTGCACACAATCAGTAACACCAGGTGAGGGAGTCAGACTACATACCTGAGTGTCTCAGTTCTACAGTGTGGTTCCTTCAGTAGAGCAGAGAGCTGCTTCACTCCTGAGTCTCCAGATATTTTCCCTCTCAGATCCAGTTCTGTCAGCAGTAACGGGTTTGTACCCAGAACTTTAGTCAGATGATCACAGGCCTTATCTGCTTCAGGATTGTCCAAGATCCTTCAGAGAAAACAGTCCATATGACACTGACATCAGAGCTCTGAGTTCAGACGGATGCCAAAACTAACACTGAACTATTAGAGACATCCTCTTAATAATTACTATTGTTATCCTCAGGCTCCGCCCACTGTTAAATCGTGTGTCTGGCCTTTGTGTTTGATGTTGATGTTCTCCAGGAGTAACTCAGGGTTAAGACATTGGACCACTGATCAGAAGGTCACAGGCTCAAACCCCAGCACCACCAAACTACCACTGATGGGCCCTTGAGCGAGGCCCTTAATCCTCCACTGCTCAGATTTTAAAATAGTCGCTCTGGATAATCGTGTCTGTCAGTGCTGTATATGTAACTGAAATCATTAATAATGTAGAATTTAAACAAATAAATGATATTATATACAGTAATAACTCACCTCACAAATAATTTAGACTTTGATTTGCCTAGGAGATAACGGAACATGTTCCATATTGACTTGCTGTAGTTCCCTCTGAGGTCCAGCTCCATCAGATGTGATGAGGAGTTTGATTCCAGAGCTTTAGTCAGTTCAGTACATTCTGCTTCTGTGAGACTGCAGCCTTTTAGTCTGAAAGAAAATGATAATAATCTCATCACCTGCTGAGACAGAGACATGACAGTGACAGTAGAACATCACTGAGGGCTTTGAGATGAACAGGAATTACAGTACAGACTGCAGGAGACAATAAGTAATTATTTAAACTGGCACATTACACATGGGCTTTATATATTAATATTAATGAACAGTAAATAAATAATTAAACATTGTGATACACTGGGGAATTATTATGACAAAAGCTCTTGGCTAAACATTTTGATAGTTTATTTGACTTAATCATAAAGAGAAATCAAAGCAGATAAAATTAAAAAGACATTTTATATATTATAAATTTAAAATCATTGCATTTTGTAAAATCCCTCATTCAATTTTCGATATTTTGTTCAGATTAAAAGTAATAATACTTGAGTTTCTCCAGAGAGCAGTTTGTGTTCTGCAGTAGATCAGAGAGCTGCTTCACTCCTCTGTCTCCAATCTTATTCTCACTCAGGTCCAGATCCTGGAGGTGTGAGGGGTTTAAACACAGAGCTGATACAACATCAGCACAACCTCCCTCAGTTAGACTGCACTTACACAACCTGCAGAGAGACAGAGAGAGAGAGAGACAGAGAGAGACAGAGACAGAGAGAGAGACAGAGAGAGAGGTGAGGTTGAGGTTTTAACTCACTTTATTGTGACAAGATTAAAAGAAGGGACTATTTTACAATTTGTTTACAAATATATATGTAGTGTATGTGTATATATATACATATATATATATATATATATATATAGAGAGAGAGAGAGAGAAGTTTTTTTTTTTTTTTAAAACACTACATATACACATACATACCATATATACATACACACACTCATACACACACACACTCACACATACACACACAGACACACTTATACATTCACCCATTCACAATATCTAGATTTTTTATTATTTTTTTTTTTTATAAGTCTTAGTTTCCCTTTTCTTTTCTGTTTCAGTCCTTCAGTCTTTATAGTTTTTGCTTTGTTCAGCTTTTGTCCATTTTTTCTTCTTCCTGAGTGTCGGTGGGTTTTTGAGATTTTTTTCCTTCTGCTTTTGCCTTTTTTAATAACGTTTTCACTAGATGTCTCTTCTTTATGTCGGGTATCTGTAGCTGGTCGAGTTCCTGTAGGTGTCTGTTTGCTTGTTCCTGGATGTCTCTGCTCGTGTCTGGGTCTGAATCTGCTGTACTGGCCGTTGTTGCTGCTTCACTGAGGGTCTGGCTGCGGGTTGTGTGTTTACTGCTGTGTTCTGTACTGGACGTCTCCTCTCTCTTCCTCCTGGGCTTTTCTGTGCTGCTCTTTCTTGGTGTCGGTGCTGGTGTGCTGGTTTGTGGCTGCTGTACCTCTTGCGGGCAGATTTTAGGGGCGGAGTCGGCGTTAGGGGCGGAGTCACTGTCTGCGATGGGTACTGTACTGGTGTTATTTACAGTAATGTCGGTGTCATCTGCTCCCGGCGCGGTGTGTGTCTCTGTGGTGGTGCTGTGTTCAGGGCCGACCTGTTCGAGTCGCGGCTGCGGTGTGTCGCTGCGGTCTCCGCCTCCCCGCTGTGGGCTCCGCCTCCCCACTGTGGGCTCCGCCTCCTCGCTCTTCTCCGGCTGGCTGTCCTCGCGCCGCTGTGTCGCCGCGCGAGCTCCCCGGCTGCACGGCCCCGTGCGGACAGCTCAGCCTCTTGTGTCCCACGTCCTCGCACTCAAAACACCTGAGCGGTTCCGTGGTGGCGAAGAAGGTGTAGCCGCTGTCCCCCTCTTTACATTTAAAATTAACGTTTAAAGTCTGATCTTCGTTATTTAAGATCATGAGCACTTGTCTGCGGAAAGACAGGATGTGCCGCATGTTGGAGCTCTCACACCCGAGTGGGATCGCTCTCACGGGGCCGACGAACTTCCCGAAACGGCCAGCTCCTTCAAAATCGCCTCGTCCTTTATGAACGGGGGCACGTTAGATATGAGCACGCGCGTGGCTGGGGCAGACAGAGGGGTGACTTTAACCGCGGCTCCTCTCACACAGATTCCGCTCCGCGTCAGCGCGCTCGCGAGGTCGACCCTGCTCACGAACACCACCACGGCCTTGTTCATCCAGGAGGCAGAGTAGATGTTCTCACACCCGATCCTCTCCCCCACCGCACACAGCACGTCCTCAATCGGTACCCCTTCCTCGGGGACACACCTGACGCCATGCCGGAGAGACAAAGTCTCTGAACCGGCCTCAGAGGCCATGGTGCCCCGCTCGCTCGCTCTCTCTCTCACTGTAAACTTTATATTTTTAAAATTAAAAACATTCACTAAATAAAAGAAAAGTAAATAAATAAATGAATGAATAAACAGTCTTCAGAGAAAACTTGGCAGGACGCCAAACAGTCTTTCACGCGCTCCCTCACACCCAGTGCATGCGCAGAGAGAGAGAGAGAGAAACAGAGAGAGACAGAGAGAGAGACACAGAGAGACAGAGAGAGAGAGACAGACAGAGAGAGAAACAGAGAGAGAGAGAGAAAGAGAGAGAGATAGACAGAGAGAGAGAGAGAGAGACAGAGAGAGAAACAGAGGTTTTTGAGGTTTTAAACTCACTTTATTATAACAAAATTAAATAAGGGACTATTTTACAATTTATGTACAGTTATAAGCATATACACAGAGAGGGGGGAGACAGAGAAAGAGAGGAGGAGAGAGAGAGAGAGAGAGAGGGGGGAGAGAAAGGAAAGAGTTTTTTTTTTTTTTTAACTCACTACATATACACATGCACACACACACACACACTACATATACACACTAGCACATACATACATATACACACACAGACACTCATACACACATACATATACACACAGACACACTCATACACAATATATAGATTCATATATATATATATATTTTTTTTTTTCAGTCATTCATTCTTCTTTATAGTTTTTGGTTTGTTCAGCTTCTGTCCATTTTCTCTTCTTCTTGAGTGTCTGTGGGTTTTTGAGCTTTTTTTTTTCTGTTAATTTTGCCTTTTTTAGTAGCGTTTTTACTAAGTGTTTCTTTTTTATGTCCGATATCTGTAATTGGTCTAGTTCTTGTAGGTATTGGTTTGCTTGTTCCTGAATGTCCTCTATGACTTTTTGTGGTTCCCCCTGTGTGTGTGCGGTGCTGCATCCGGCTTCTTCTGTGTCCAGTGTTGTTGTGTTCAGTGTTTGGCTGCGGGTTTTCCGGTTGTTGATTTGTTCTGTAATGTGCGTCTCTTCTCTTTTCCTCCTGGGTTTTACTGTGGTTTTCTCTTTGGGTGTCGGTGCTGGTGTGCAGGTCTGAGGTTCCTGTGCCTCTCCGGTACTGGTGCTGGGGGCGTGGTCAGCATTGTGGGCGGGGTCAGCGCTGACTACTGTACACGCGCCGGGATGTTCACTCGCGCTGTGTACAGTAGTGGCGGTGCTGGAGTCAGCGCCGGGTGCGGTGTGTGTCTCTGCGGTGGCGGTGTGTGTGAGACTGACCTTCGTGAGCGCTGACTCGGGCGTGTCGCTGAGGCCCGCGGCGGACTCGGACTCCTCGGTGTTCTCAGGTTGACTGTCCCCGCTTTGCCGCTGCTGCTGTTTCCCGGCCGCGTCGCTCCTCGAGCTCCCCGGCTGCGCGGCTCCGTGTGGACAGTTCAGCCTTTTGTGTCCGACGTCCCCGCACTCGAAACACCTCAGCGGCTCCGTGGTGGCGAACACGGTGTAGCTGCCGTCCCCCACTTTGCACTTAAAGTTCACGTTCAGTGTCCCTTCCTGGTTATTTAGCACCATTAGTATCTGCCTCCGGAAGGACAGGACGTGCTTCACGCTGGAGCTCTTACACCCGAGCGGGATGGCCCTCATGGGGCTGACGAACCTCCCGAACCGGGCCAGCTCCCTCATGATCGCCTCGTCCCGTACAAACGGAGGCACGTTGGAGATCATGACTCTCGTGGCGGGGGCAGACAGAGGGGAGACCGGCACCGCTGATCCTCTCACGGTTATTCCGCTCTTCACGAGCGCGCTCACGAGGTCGGTCTGTTTTAGGAACACCACCACCGCTTTGTTCATCCGGGAGGCTGAGTAGATGTTCTCGCACCCGACCTCCTCTCCCACCGCTGGCAGCACTTCTTCAACGAAGACCCCAGTGTCCACGACACACCTCACGCCATTCCGGAGAGACAAACTCTCCACACCGGCCTCGGAGGCCATGGTGCCCCGCTCGCTCTCTCTCACAAAAAAGTTTCAAATCATATGTATTTTAACTAACGTAATTAATGGAAATGAAAAAGGGGAATAAATAAAAAAAAAAAAATAAATGGATAAAGAAGTGGGGGGGGGGGAAAAACGGGAAGTTTTTTCGGAAAAACTTGGCAGGACGCCAAACAGTCTTTCACGCGCTCCCTCACACCCAGCGCATGCGCAGAGAGAGAGAGAGAGACAGAGAGAGACAGAGAGAGATAGACAGAGAGAGAGAGAGAGAGACAGAGAAAGAAACAGAGAGAGAGAGACAGAGAGAGAAACAGAAAGAGACAGAGAGAGAGAGATAGACAGAGAGAGAGAGAGAGACAGACAGAGAGAGAAACAGAGAGAGACAGAGAGAGAGAGAGAGAGAAAGAGAGAGACAGAGAGAGAGAGAGAGACAGAGAGAGACAGACAGACAGACAGAGAGAGAAACAGAGAGAGACAGAGAGAGAGAGACAGACAGACAGAGAGAGAGACAGAGAGAGACAGAGAGAGAGAGACAGACAGAGAGAGAGAGAGAGACAGAGAGAGAAACAGAGAGAGACAGAGAGAGAGAGACAGACAGAGAGAGAGAGAGAAACAGAGAGAGACAGACAGACAGAGACAGAGAGAGAGAGACAGAGAGAGAGAGAGAGAAACAGAGAGAGACAGACAGACAGAGACAGAGAGAGAGAGACAGAGAGACAGAGAGAGAGACAGAGAGAGAGAGATTACACATGTTGGAAAATCTACTCTGACTATCTTCTTAAACTCTTCCTAACGTCCTCTGCTCTTTCTGTCCTTGTTTCTGTTACTATAATGAATGTCTTTACCCCAGTCTCCTGAGTTTGATCTGTGGGTTCTTCAGCACATCACAGAGCTCCTTCACTCCTGATCCTCCCAGTGTATTCTCACTCAGCTCCAGCTCTCTCAGGTGTGACGGGTTTAAACACAGAGCTGATGTCAGAGCAGCACAACCTGCAGCCGTCATCCTCACCTTATTTACCCTGAACACACAGAGAGGAGATTCATATTTAACTGTATCTTACTTTTATTTGACATTAAACTAATCCCAGTTATAATATTATAAAACCTACAGTGTATTAATGTAACTGTAAGGTAATAATGAATAATAATCAGTGACCTGAGTATCTGCGCTCTGCAGTGTGAATCCTCCAGTAGAGCAGAGAGCTGCTTCACCGCTGAGTCTCCGTGTATTTTCTCACTCACATTGAGTTCTCTCTGCAGTAAGGGGTTCTCACCCAGAACTCTAGAAAGTAAATCATAACCGTCCTGTGCAGCACCAGTCTTTAACAACCTGCAGAGAGAGAAAGGAAGAAGATTTGATATAAAAACTCACACTTTAAATCAGGACACATGTTTATGGAAGAAAGTTTACTGAGAAGCTTTCGTGTATTTTAAAACACAGTGTCTTCAAATCTTTGGGTAAATAAGACCAATTTTACATGCTCCTATTTTCAGATTTTCTTTTTATGGCTCAAACTATTGCTGAAATTAGGTTTATACCTAAATTTAAACTTAACCCTCTATTAATTCCATTCCTGTTAACTAAAATATAGCAACACATTGGCTGGACTTGGCACAAGACAGGTCTCGCTAGTTCCAAACACTGGGTTGCTTCAAGCAAACTATGTTTCCTAAATTTTCCTGACAACGGAGATAAACTAAACTTTAAAATGTAGCGTTAAAACAGTTTTACAGTTTACAGCTTTTAGGACAAAGAAATGAAAATAAAACTTAATACAATATGACAATAAGATAGAACAGAACATGTCACGTCCTGATATGTGTATTATAAATGATTCAAGAAATGATTCCATAATAGCTGCTGACCTCAGTGTGTTGAGTGTACAGTCTGGATCGTGTAGTAAATCAGTGAGCAGCTTCACTCCTGAGTCTCCAGGGTCGTTCCCTCTGAGATCCAGCTCTATCAGGTGAGATGATTTCAGAGCTTCAGCCAGAGCAGTGTATCCTTCCTCTCTTATATTATTGTCACTTACTCTGAAAAATATATATAAATATTGCACTTTACTTTTAGAATATTCCAGAAAGGGAACACAAAAGACATTTATCTGTGTACATTTTATACAAATACATACTGTACCATGTAGTACATAAAAAATGATTTAAAAAGTATTTAATGATACCGTCATGTGTTAAGAAATCATAAAGACGTACCTGAGTGTTTCCAGGACGCAGTGTGAGTTCTGTAGTAGGTTAGAGATCTGCTTTATTCCCGAGTCTCCTGCGTTATTCCCGCTCAGATCCAGCTCTATGAGGTGTGAGGGATTTTCTCCCAGAGCTGTAGTTAAAGCAGCACAGCCTTCAGCTGTTACACGGCACTCACACAGTCTGCACCAGCACAGGAGGAGGACAATCAACAGGACTATTATTATTTATTAAATAAGTGTTCAATGTTTAAATTTATGTATCTTATGATTACACCAATGTTTACATTTAGACATTTGTCAGACACTCTTATTCAGAGCGACTTACAACTTTGTGTCGGAATATATATTTATTTATTTATTTATTTATTTACGCACTTAAATGTAAAGTGTTAAAATAAGTTTACTGTAAAATGTATTATGTTCCTTCACCTGAGTGTTGTGAGTTCACACTGTGGATTCTTCAGTCCAGCAGAAAGCTGAGAGACTCCTGAATGCTCCAGACTGTTGTTCCTCAGCTCCAGATCTCTCAGCTGGGAATGTTCAGAGCTGAGAACTTCAGCTAGAGCCGAACAGCCTCCAACAGTTATATCACATCTGTTAAGCCTAAACATGATATCAGAAGAAGGAAGATCAACAGTAAGTGTGTTATATACCAAAATACACCAACATTTTACATAAAAAATCTTACCTCAGGATCTCCAGCTTACACCGATGACTTTTCAGTCCAGCAGAGAGCTGAGAGACTCCTGAATCCTCCAGACTGTTGTTACTCAGCTCCAGCTCTCTCAGCTGGGAATGTTCAGAGCTGAGAACTTCAGCTAGAGCCGAACAGCTCAGCTCCTTTAAATCACAGTTTTTAAGCCTAAATATAAAATAAGGATTAAGATCGTAATGCCCAACTACTAGTTCATTTTAAATCTAGCTCTTTATCACTTCAGGGGAATTGAGGTTACCTGAGGATCTCCAGGTTACAGTGAGGACTTTTCAGTCCAGCAGAAAGCTGAGAGACTCCTGAATCCTTTAGACTGTTGTTACTCAGATCCAGATCTCTCACACTGCAGGACTTTAATCTGAGAGCGTCGGCTAAAGCTGAACAGCTCTCCTCACTCAGGTTACTGTTATTCAGCCTGAATATGGAATATTAGCAGAGCTACATGCTCAATTTTCATCATTCATTCTGGATATATTTTGCAACAGTCACCTCATTTTATTATCATGTGCACTGAAGTATATAGTATATGAACAGTTTGACAGCAAAATGAGCTAACTCCTTTTTTGTAATTTTGAGAAAAACATTATTTCAATGGAGCAAAAAGAATGACAAATAGATGAAGACTATTCTGTGCCTTGTTTCTTTGCAAGGTTTCAGGGTGTCAAAAAGCACAAACTCCAAAATATTATAGGGAGTAGTGACGGGAATCACCAGGGACCCCCGATAAGAGATCATCACGATACCTGGAGACGTGCCAATCCGATTTGTGCGAAGTGTATCAAAAAGTTTCCAGATGTTTGTAACACACCAAGAGAAGCCAGCACAAGGCTGCACACACACTCACAGGGAGCACCGACTGCAACCGGTGCCGTTCTGACCATGTGTGTTACCACGTCTGTTATTTCACCATGAAGTTACAACAAAGAGAGAACATGAAACTCTGCGTGATACTGGGCAAATTGTTTTACTGCTGAGGTGACGGCAAAAGCAATCAGAGAGTGTAAATATCCTTCCCTTGTCTTAAACATTCTCCAAAAACATTTTACACATTTAAACCACTCAGGCAGTTATCTTGGCTCATCACAACACATTGGCTTTAGCGCAGACTATCTGTCTTGCTTTGGTCAAAACATGGAAGTT
>QNUK01000896.1:117500-188935 GCA_013621035.1 Clarias magur | reverse complement strand
TCAATGAATCAGTCCGGGAGCAGGATGATAGAGAATGTCTGTCCTAAAGCTGTAAAGCTGTCCTGATGGTGAATAATCCCAATTTCGGAAAATCCTCAACAAAACTGAGTTCACAGTCCAATACAGTGGAAAACGGCTCTGAGACAAAATGGTGTCTGGGGTTCCCCTTGCAATTTAGACAAGGGACAACAGTTACATTTGTGTGAGATTCATTTCCTTAAGCGTGGTCACGGTCTTTGGCCACATGATGGCAGTGTGGACAGATTTAGTCGAATAGTCGATATGCAAGGGCATATCACTCTCACTTTGTCTGACTTAAGAACAAATTGGGGTTACGAACATGCTCCTAGAACGGAAATTGTTTGTAAGTTGGGGACAACATCTACTAAACATTGTATTGACTTTTTTATTTCTCTGGTTATTTATCCCAATCCTACACTGTAAGTGTGACAATGAGAAGTACAGCGGAATCGTGTTTAAATACAGGCTCAGATTGTACCATAAATGTCCAGAATCATGCGGGACTAAGCACCATTTACACTTTTTTTATTTAAAATATGATATAATGGCATTTACTCATGCATTTCTTTTTGTTACATAGGGGAAAGGAGAGTACACTATGGATTACAGCAGATATCAGCCTTGTCTGCCTTCTGTTCAAGAGGACCTTGTTAATAAGTACCTGGAGGCAACGGGACAGTTGCCTGCAAAGAAGGGCAAATGGAAGAGCTGAGCAAAACACCCATATTCATGCCAACCTTCCCCCCCCCCCACACACACACACATCCCTCTTATTAATTGGTCATTTATGTAATTTATATATGTATTAATACAATTTTAATTTGTAAATGCTCATCTGTTACGGACATGGTCTGGACTCAGAGAATGACTTTGAGTATGTGAGGGGAGACAGTGGATTAATTTGTACTGTGTACAACATGAGGAACTACACAAGGTGAATAAAAATAAATAAACACTGTTTTTGTGTATTTTGATGCATATACATAAATGATGATAGATATTAATTAATCTTAATTAATATATATATTTTTTTCAGTTGTTGAATTACCTTATTACAGTACGTAGTGCATGTTACTAGTCTTACATACACATGAACTATTTCATGGAACAACACTCACCTTAATGGTTGATGTACCGTTAGGAAAGGCTAACGCACAGCTGGCAGGACAGTCCACTTCAACTTGCGAGCCCATAGTAGTCCTGATCATCGGGCTGCTGTAAATCACTGGACAGTGCCAAAGCAGTGAGACGAGAACCAGACAAACCAGACAGGAACGATTCATGTTAAACGGGGGGAAAAAAACGACGACGCAGGCTTAGGAAAGCTCTGAACGATAAAGCGTGCAAAATATAAAACCTCTCAGAAGAGCTGCAGCTTTTGAAGTGAAGTGGGGAAGCTCACAAGAATGTTCACGAAGGCAGGCAAGTCAAACATCTCAAGAGTCTGCTCTCTTGTTTGCTCTCGTTCCTTCACTTGGAAACTGTTCTTGTGCAAAAAAAAGAATCCTCCCTCATACAGAGAACAGCTGAATACACTTTAAAGTTGAGAGAAGGGGAGCATGAGGTGGTGTAAATCTGATTATGTAATATGAGTTGACCAATGAGACCAAAGTCTTCCTGTTTTTGCTAAGTAAAAAAAAAAGGAATGTCCGTGTAGGACACTGTATGTTCTAGGGTCCAGTCAATCAGCTGAGCCCTGCAGGGGACTAGCAGTGAAATGATCAGAATAGTTCTCATCATTAATGCCTGTAATGATGCCTGTGCATGCTTTTGCCTTACTGATAAAATAAAAGCAAATGAAACAGTATCTAATCCTTAAAGTCTTCACATGAGAGAGTGTGGAGTAGGGAGAGGGAAGGCAAATGCAGCTTTCGTAATCCTGGGTTTCTGTTTATCTGTTCTGGTGTGGAATGTTCTGCGCTGATGGCACGCGAGGACAGCACAGCTGAATGTTTTCACTATAAATTCTTGAACCTGTGTAATTCTTTCCACCAAGATTTTTATGCTATAACAGTATACACTACAATCACACCCTAAAAACATGTTTTTCCAAGTCCAACCAAAAAAAACCCGCTATATTTCTATTGGACAAAAAGCCCATTTTAACATTAGCACTACGAATCTGGGAATGTGCTCACACCTTCTTTCATTATGCAAGCTAGTTATAATAAATGCAAATACCCTTTTGAGGCATGCATAGCATTGTGGACCCTGACAAGACCTGTAGAAATTAACTTCCAAATTGATCAACTTCAGTTATTATCACTCACACTAGATGAAGCCCTCAACATTCTGGTTCGAATAGGGGTTAAGGTGAGAATACATAAGCAGTTAATCAATGTGTCATGGAAGTGTAGTGAAATGATACTTCATTCTTGGTTATAGTCTGCATTTTGTCCAAGATTCGTTCCTAAATCACATTAAAATGAGATGCTGCGGGGGAAGAAAAAAAAAAAAGTCACACGGCAAATAAATGGGCTCTTTTGACTGACACATCAGAGATGGGGTTTTGAAGAAGTTGCAAACCTGCAGCATCTTGAGCCTGATTTATTGCCACCTTGCTGATTAATGTAATCATGAAATATGATCTCCAGGAAAGGTCCGCGCACTAGGCCGGAAATTAATGAGCTACACCCTCATTTACAATGGGTGCCAGGGCCACAGGAGGGGAAAACCTGTTTGTTGAGTGCAGATTAAATTTTCTGACAGATTACCAGGCCAGAGTGAATTATTTGCTATTCTAAATGACATTTGTGGTAATTACAAAGTCCTGGTGTCTGCACTTCTCCCAGACCGTGTGTACCGAGTACTATTCCACTCTGCAGGCTAGGAGGAGCTGGAAGATTGTAGCAGAATATTACACATGCCTGTTTTATTATTTATGTTCATTCAAGTGATCTGAAGTAACAAACACAAAGTTATGAAGGATGATGAAGATGACTACCACTCACTGAACGTGGAAAATGATGTGTGTAACAGTGGCAGCGCATTAGATTAGTGGTTAGTGATTAGTGGTGATTAGTGGTTAGTGGGATGAGGGCTTGAGTGCCACCTTTGGGTCTGAGTGAATGAAGTTTGCATGTTCTCCCCATGCCTGATGGGTTTCCTACGGGTATTCCGGTTTCCTCCCACAGTCCATCTCAATTTGAGTGGGTATCAAAAAGTTTCAAGACTAGTTTTGTAACAGGCCAACAGATGGCAGCACAAGGCTGCACACACATTCACAGGGGACACCAACCTTCAGTCATTGTGCCAATAGATATCGTCCCCTGTACATCGGGAGTTGTGCAACTGGTGCTATTCTGACCATATGTATTACCACGTCATATGTGTTATTTCATTATGGACAGCAAGTTAGAACAAAGCGCGATCATGAAATTCTGCACGAAACTGGGCAAATCTGATATTGCAGCATTTTGCTGAATCATGAGTCGTTTAAGGTGGTTTGAGTGGCACAAGAGCTTCAAGAGCGGAAGAAGATCAGTGGAAGACGACGAGAGATCAGAAAGACCTTCAACGAGCTCAACCCCCGAAAATGTCGAAACCATTCAGGGACTGGTACAGAACAGTCCAGGTGATCATCACATGTGATTTAAACATGCGTCATGTTGCTGCCAAGTTCGTCCTTAGGCTGCTGACCCGAGTTTTCTTGTATCAACTGAGCATTGTTTAAATACCACAGCCAGCGGAGTATTGTTGCTGACCATGCCCATCCCTTCGTGACCACAGGATGAAGCGCCACGCCACAAAGCTAAAATCATCTTCATCATTTCTTGGACATGACAATGAGTTCATTGTACTCAAATGGTCTCCACAGTGACCAGCTCTTAATCCAATAGAGCACCCTTGGATTTTATAAAATAAGGGTCAATATCACAATGAAGTGCCTTTTAAACTTCATAATTTAAACAAATAAATAAAAATATATAAGCTGCATGTTCGAGCAAATCACAAAAAAAATGTCCTCCTCCATTGACAAATTCAAAGTAGAGTAAATACATTTTCATCACATAGTGATTATAAAATGTACATCTATAGAAGGATATATTGTCCCTTTCTCAACAATATATTTTAGTTAATGGGAAAAGGACTGATGACGGGGTGGACATTTTTTGCTAGAGTTAGCATTTAATGAGCACATTTCAGTGGACCTTCAGTTAGCAAAGTGATGCACTGTTGAAGGTGACTGTGTACTTTTAATCAGATATATTTAGAAATTCTGGAAAGTTTTTGTAATTATTAATTTTTCACTATGATGGTGTTAAGAACAACTTGACACAATCAAACTATAAACACACATACTCATTCTCTAATCTTACATTATCCTGTATACAGACTTGCGGGAAGCCTGGAGCTTATCCCAGGAGACGTAGGGCATGAAGCGGGAAACACCCTGGATGAGGTGGCAATGCATTGCAAGGCACACGCGCACACATACAAACACACAGGCTCATTCACACACTATGGGACAATTTGGGACAGAAACTTAGCCTAACCTAAGTTGCCTCACAAGATGATGTACTCATCACTCAGAACAGTCACTATGATTAAACAGGAAACGCACAATCAAGACACATAGAGATGCAGATGCCTTTAAAAATGAACCACCTGCACAATATTATCAGCTAGAACACAGAAATTCAGCAGGTTCAATGACCTTTTCAAAAGCAGTGGCTTAATGGAGAGCTCTGCTGCAGTTTGGCAGTTTATGAATCTGCTCTGGTTGACTGTTCATTTGAAAAATCATCACATTATAAATGAATCTGTAGAATGCTAGGTGTTATAGGTAATAGACATAAAGTGTAACAAACCAAACAGCTGTGTAACTCATTTAACAACTTAATTAGACAACATAGCATAAATATCCCAACCCTGGTCCTGGAGGATCACATGCCATGCCCTAAACATTTTGTTTTCCCTGCTATGCCACACCTTCTTCCATTCAGAATACATTCTTAATTAGATTAGTTAATTCAGATGTACTGGGAGTAGAGAAAACCATCAAATATGCAGGGCAAAGGGTTCTCCAGGACCAGGATTTGGAACCATTGGCATAAATGATGCCCTAGGTATGGCCTCGTGTCTCATTCAGGATGTGTTCCCTCCTCATGTCTCGTGCTCCTCGACTAGACAATGTGCCTGGGGCAAATAGGGAATGAGTGAGAGATTTCACTCACTCACTCATCATGTATACCATTTTATCATGTATACAGGGTTGCAGGGGGCATGTAATTTATCCCAGGAGACTTTGGGCATGATTTTCGACCATGCCAACTTGAGAGATTTGGCTTAAATAGCAAATCCTTATAATAAATTCTATGCATGGCAGTGGTCTAGTGTAAAGGGTTAAATAAAAAAAAAAAAAAACTTTCCTCCAGTCAGTGCGTGCAGATGAAACCCTTTTTACTGAAATTCCTTATACTTATTTTCACAGATGAAATAACAGTCCTGAAGTGGTATAAGTGAATTGTAACACGTTGGAGTCATTTTAAGATCTATTTTTTTTTATTTCCCATCCGTGATTCACTCTCTGATTACCGAACAGACAGTGTATTTGGCTGATAACAAAAGAAGTACAACTATGGTGTAAATATAAACTTTCGATATCCACTTTTTCCCGTTGATGCCAGGCTACATTTTGTACAATTTCCTAATATTTTGCCCCCAATCCTGTGAAAACCCATATAACATTGCCACTAAAACAAAATTTAGGGAAATTACAGTAAAAAAAATCCTGAAATAATAATAATAATAATAATAATAATAATAATAATAATAATAATATCTGATCTAACTACTTCTACAAACTCTTTTCCAGAAAACTTACACTATTGATAAAAATGTATAGTTATCAGCTATGAATAAAACAGTCAGTAGAAACTATACAGTTTTGTCAATGTCTTGAATCAGGAAGAAGTCTGGCAAAAGAATTATACTAACAGTCCTCATACTGTACGAGGATGGTACAAGGATAAAGTTGGGAGAAAATACCATGTCTCATACAGTATGACGACATTCGGGTGTCTCATGTGGATATAAAACAGTTGTCCCTGTACTGAACGTGTCTGCGCTGCTGTGTTCTAGCGATGGGTCGTTCATGAACGAGTCGATCTTTTTGAACGAATCTTTAACGTGACTCCGAGTCTCGGAGAGAGATTCGTACTGGGCGCGCATGCGCAAATCATTGCAAAGCCTCCGTTAGTTAAGTACAGGAAACAGAATTGAACGGTTCTCAACGAATCTCCCAAGGCCCGAGTCGGTCGTTCTTTTGTCACGTGACTCCCATAGACGTTACGAAGTGTAATAGATTCGAAAGAACGAACGACTCGGACTTGAAGATATGATGGTGAGCCGCTCATTCTGTTTATATTATGTCCTTAGCTGCATTGTAATATTTTCAGTACTGTGTATGTAGACGTGTTGGGGGTCTGTTTATTGAAAATGTGAAATTATAATTTTTTTTCTGGTCAAAAAACGAAAAGGACTAAATGACTCCAAAAAAGATTCGTTCATTTTGATGAACGAGATTCAAAGAACCGAGTCGCTAAAATGATTCAAACTTCCCATCGCAACTGCGGTCATTGAAACAATTTTCGGGTTGGGGAGGGGACGGGAGGGTGTATGTGTGTGAAACGAGCGCCTGGTCATGCGATCACGTGACACTGTGCGGTCACATGACCCTGATATTCTTCTGTCGAGTCTTTATTAGCGGCTGCGCTAGCTTTGGGGTAAAACGCGGTGAAATGGCGAGCAGGGAGGAAAGCCGAGGGCTTTTAGATGAAAATGAAGACGGCGATGGAAACGGAAGACGTATGTCCCCGTTTTGCGACCCGAACCATTTACTCCACCGGATTGTCGTGCTTATTTTTATGTGTTTCCTGGGATTCGGTGAGTAACGGTACTCTCAGGCTGGTTCCTAAATAACAGAGCTGTAGTGTTTAACATGGACACTTACAAATCATCAAAACTATGCATTCTGTTTTAGGAAGCTACTTCTGTTATGACAACCCTGCTGCTCTTCAGAAACAAGTCATCCAGGTGAGAGTGGGCTGTTGTTGTTGTTGTTGTTAGTTTGTCTTGCTTTATCTTATCTCATTCATTTCTCAAGCTTTCCTAGAAAAGGCAAATATCAAATCCTCCTTTAAGATAGTGATTGATTTTAAGCTCTAACTAGACATTGATTTACTGACTTGAACTTAAACTTGGGAATCAGATAGTCCAGGATCTGACATGGTGAGAAAGTTAATTCCAGACATAACATACAGTACACCGTATAGATAAACCTATTTGTCCAAAGCTGTTAATTATTGAATCCAGTTGTTTCAATAACATCAAGGGTGATCTTAATGCTTCAGCATATTAAGACATCTTCGATAGTGCTATACGTCCTAACTTTGTGGCAACAGTTTTGGCGAAGTTTTTCTATTCCACTTTTCCTTTATTCGAACATGACAGTCATGTGCCATGACTGGTGCACAAAGCAAGGAGTATGAAGAGTTCGGTTTGATCGAGCATTTTTGGGATGAACTATAATGAAGATTGCGAGCCAGGCCTTCTCGTCCAACGCCATTGCCTGACCTCATAAATGCTCAACACAATGAACAGGCATGAATTCCCACAGAAACACCTTGTTCAAAATCTTGTGGACAGCCTTTCAAGAAGAGTAGAAGCCATTCTAACTGCAAAACGGGTCCAACTCCATATTGAAGTATTTTTAATTGAAACAATGTAATTGCAGGTTTGGCCAAATACTTTTTGTCCATATAGTGTATCTACAGAATAATAATAAAACAAACATCTTAACATCTTTTGGGGGCGGCGTAACGGTCCTGTCGCCTCACACCTACAGGGCCGAAGGGTTCGGATTCCGCGTTGTTGTCTGTGTGCATGGAATTTGCAAGTTTGGTGGGTTTTCTCCAGGTAGTCCGGTTTCCACCCACAGTCCAAAGACATGCAGATTAGGTTAATCAGTCTTCCCAAATCGGATGGAGATGGATTTGTAACCTGTCCAGGGTGTACCCTGCCTCGCACCCAAAATCTCCTGAGTTAGGCTCCAGGCTCTCTGTGACCCTTTACATGATAAGAGGTTTAGAAGATGAATGAACATCTTTTGAAACATTATCTTAAAATACCTGGCTTTGTCATTCAATCTTTGAAATACAATATATGAATCAATTAAAAGTGATGCTATTGAGCAAAACAACTAGGAGTTTTGTTAAACTCTCGCATGCTATCTGATTCTATTACAAAAAAAAAACAAAAAAAAAAACATGTTTGGTTATGGATTCTGATGTTCATGTAATACCGAGGTGGCACAGGGCCATTAGCAGTGTTGCCTCTTAGGGTCCATGTTCTCTCAACGTTCTTCCCCTTTTTGTGCAGGTAATGAGGCAAAAATGCAGCTCGTCATCAAAGGCATGCCCTGTAGTCTTTTAAATTGCCCACTGTGTGTGTTCCCTTTTTTTGAGTTTGAGTATGCATCACACCACGGCCATGCAGATATTCTAGCGCGACAGCATGACTGAAGTGTGATCTTGCGTAATGATAAAATACAGTTTGTAACCAAAAAAAGCTTATCTTGCACAATCTAATCAGTTAACTCGAGTTTAATATACAAGTGGGTTAACGTCGTATGGAAACAGGTTTGTCTATGTAGGAGGCAGTAGAAGGTAAAGTATGCAGGTAGTGGTGCTATAACTTAGAGCTTGAATGACCCTCCCTATAGGACCGCTGGATCTAATGGACTGTGGCTATAAATCTAGTTTGGTAATATATCATAATGATGAATAATTATTGAAATTATTATAGTGTTTACATTTAATTGTTGTACACTATATGGCCAATTTGTCCCCAAAATTACCCGTAGTGTGTGAATGTGTGTGCGAATGTTGACCAGAGGTCTTACCACACTCGTACAAGATGGGAATAAATACAATGGTCACCATTGGCCTCCACAGTCCCTATTTGGGTTCGTAGATGGATTGATATGGCCAATTGTCTAGACACCTGACCACCAGGGCTCTGTGGAGGCCCCTTGAGTTCTTCTACTCCAATATTGGCAACCCATGACTTCCTGGAGCTTTGTGCACTGGAAGAGTTGATTATTTTTCTATAACAGCAGCACATTTTTAAAATGTTTTTTTTTTCACAGCAGTCATTTGGTTTATTAATTTAAAAATGACCTCCCACTGTTCCTCAGTTAACTGTATACTTTGACTATACATTTCACGCTGTGGAATGCATGTGAAATAGCTTCCTGGTATCATTTAAATTAGAGCCATGACCTCCAGCCATCCCCTCACCAGCCTGTCTCATCCCCCTTTTGTGAAGGTAATGAGGCAAAAAATGCAGCTTGTCATCTTACCAAGAAGCCGGAACAGCTTTAGCTCGGACTGTTACAAAGCGCTGACGTTGAAGAATCCTTCCGAAAGTGCTAAATAAGCATCTCCTTACACAAAACCTCGCCGTATCAACAAATGCACATTCAAAAAGAAACTTTTCATACAGAGTGTCAGCTATAGCGCTCTCGGTGCAAGTTGGTTACTGAGCAGTGCTTTTCTATAACTGTACAGTATATAACCCATCCTCACTATCCATGTACTTTAAATATAAAATAAAAAGGGATAAGAAGTTCACATGTCACATGTATGGTCTGGTTTCTACCACTGCTGCAAAGCTCTTAAGCAAAATTTACCAAATTTCCCCCTTTTTTTTTCTTCTCTAAAGCCAGCCTTTTGTTCATGGTCTCTTATGGTTAACCATGAATTCCTGTTTCACTTGAAGGTATAAACATGCAGAAGGGCAGAGAATTAAACGAGGAAAATAGGTACTTGACCTCTATGGCTTCTGCAGTGTTGGTCATTTCAGTGCATTTAGCAAACCTGTCTGTTTTTGTATTTGATCACAGAACAATGTCAGTGATGCCTAATGAATATGCGGTGAGATTAAACTAAATGGTGAACATTTGGTAACAAAGAAATTCATTTATGAATCGAGATTCTTTTGTGTGCAGATTCATGTATCGCCACATTGACTTCAAAATCGATTTTTAAATGATTTATTAAATTTATAATAGAGATGCAATGGTCAATCAGCCAGCCAGTTAATTGAATTGACTGGTTTTCATCTTGATCGGCCATGACCACCCAGCCTTGGACATAACTGATTCTGTGCTGAGTGCACGAGCTTCTGAGTGTCCACAACTGGTTAACAGTTAGTTGAGGCCGTAAAGCATCGCAATTTCTTTACAATCCTACAAGTACAAGGTGCACTCTAAACTATTCACACACGGGCATCGCAAGTGGTAGGAGTAAATTATTTGCTAAGTTTGTCTAGAAAAAATTATGGCGGAAGACGCATTGCTGCACTGTAAAAATGTAGCTTATTGTTTAATTAAATTTTGAGTTAAATATTAAACTTTTGTATTTGTAGTTATTTTGTATTGTTTAAATGCCACCCATGATTTTTCAGTGAGTGGTTTCGAAAACGAAAATTCGTTGGCCGTCACATACACAGGTGTTTAATTCAGTTGTGAAGCTGCTCTTTAAGGTCTTCAAATTGTAGAAACATTTGAAGAATTTTATATTATATGAAAAATTATATTGAACTGGAATATTTATGACATCGCAGCAGTTACAGAATTGCAATAGCACCTAGATATTGTGATATCGTAGCAGGTGATGACTGGCGAGTCCCGTCTCTATTAGAGAAGGTTAAATATTAGTTAAATATTAGTTCAGTGTCCCTGGAAAATTGACACTACAAAATTAATCCTTTCTAAAACTTCAGCTGCTGTCGTCAACATTTCTGGCACTGGGCTGCTGAATTTGTAATGCACAATAACCTAATTCTCTCTCTCTCTCCCTCTCTCTCTTTCTCTCCACTTTTGCGTTTATCTTAATAGGATATGCAGCTAAATACCTCCAAATTCATGCAGCTTTATGCCTGGTACTCATGGCCCAATGTAGTTCTCTGTTTCGTGGGAGGGTTTTTGTTGGACAGGGTGTTTGGTATCAGGTAAGTTCCATATATTTGTATTTAATTTCACACGTTTTAAAATGGCATGTTTTATACAGGTTGTCTGAACAAGAATATGTTGAGTGAAAAAACATGAAATCAAACAACACAATGCAGCAGCAGAAGAACGAGTGATGCATACATTGGAAATTATATTTACTGTCACAGTTAAAAATATTTTTTACCCTCAACAAACTGCTGAAATTTCAGTTCCATCAGATATGTATGCTGCCTGGTCAAAAAAAATCTGTCTTAATTGAAATAAACAAATGCTTAAGAGGCTTCGATTGGATTTGAGTGATTCATACGTCTTAACTGGCACAATTCCGCCCCCCCAAGTAGCTTCTTGTTTCTTAATGAATTGGATTGGTCAAGAACTAGGACAAGAACAACACTAACATCTTGTTCTTGACCAATCCAGTCCAATTCAAGAACAACACTAACATCTTGTTATTGGATTGAATTGGTCAAGAATAAGATGTTAGTGTTCTGTCAACTTCAGAAAGGTCTTTAGTTGTTTTCTTTGCTTGAAGCAGGCCTCATTATTGGCCTGCTTTAAGCAAAGAAGACAACTAGAGAGCTTTGTGTTGAAATACATTATTAAAACCTAGAAGGACGGAAGAATGTCAGGAGAAGAATGCAGACTACCAGAGTGATCATATCACTTCACATCATGTCACTGGATTTGTTTTTCCTTGATGGCATATCCATAATCCAGGACGCTGATTGTGAAATAGGGTGATTTTTGGGAACTTGAGGAACATTTTGGCCACCACTGAGTCATGATCTTAACCCCATTGAAAGTCTTTGGGCTGTGCTGGAGAAGACCAAAAAATTTTTTCTGCTCTGGATGGAAATAAATGTTCTGACATTGCATAGGGTTGTTAAAGATAGTCTAATGAAATTATTGTGCACAGCTTTTTTTTAATGGATTGTATCTCTACATGATTCTGTGATGATTATAAATCTGTTAGAGTTTATGCTAGCACGTTTCACGCTGTCGTTCTTTCTAGGTTGGGGACGATCATCTTTGCACTCTTTGTGTGCGTCGGACAGGTAGATACATATCCATAATTCTTTATAAAGGCATGCTTTAAAGGCTACTGTATGGAGTAGAAATGCAAAAGGTTTGCTAAATTCTCCATGATTTGTGACAAAATTAAAAGGGGAAAATAACCTTAAGTATCTTGGTACCGTGTTGAGCCTTAGTGTTGTCACAATTTTCAGTCTCGTCAAAAAATTCTGTGAAGCCGCTCGCCTTGAAGATGGGGGTGGATTAGTTCTGAAAGAGACCACTCTCATCAGAATAGACATGTTTCATCATAGGAGAAAAAAAGCTGATTAGTCAGAAGAACTGCATTGTTCTTCTGTGCTGACGACTTTTCTCTAAGGAGCCATGCTCAAAATAAAAATCCCCACACACCATAACGAGGACAATGTTTATTTATTTTTTTCTCTTTTAATTTGTCACTTGTTTGTATTGAGCCATATGTGACAACACAGCCTTGTTTGCACTTTGTAGTTTCATTGTATTGTAGTACAAAACAAAGTTTAATTTATTTACACATTAATGTATTTATTATTATTGTTGTTGTTGTTGTTATTATTAATTGTGTTTTTTTGCAGGTCATATTTGCCATAGGTGCTTTTGTCAACCATTTCTGGGTGATGGAATTTGGGCGCTTTGTTTTCGGGTAAGGTCTTATTATTACGCGTAGGATATTTTTTTAATTTTGATTTTTTTAAGTGATTATGACGTGAACGCGTTTTCCTCAATATGCAGCATCGGAGGAGAGTCTTTGGCTGTGGCACAGAACACATATGCAGTGAATTGGTTTAAAGGGAAGGAGCTTAACCTGGTATTCGGCCTGCAGCTCAGCATGGCGAGAGTGGTGAGAAATGATGCATGAGTGGCCTTTGGGCCTCGGGATAAAAAAAAAAAAAGAAAATTAATAAAAAAGTCTTACTTATTAAATACTGTCTTGTGACTAAATAATTCTCTTTTACTTCCAAGAGCAAATATTATAATAATTAATAAATGAATGAAAACTAGGTCACTTAATCCGATTAGACAAATAAGGATGATTTGCATTATTTACTTTGAGAGTTAATTGTTTCTGAATACCTTGTTTGTGTATGTTTGATTTCTTCCAGGGCAGTACAGTGAACATGAACATCATGTGCTGGGTGTATGATCAAATGAAGGATGTATTGGGTCAGACGGGTCACTTCACTCTCGGAGCTGCACTGATGATCGGTAATAATGCAACTTACAATGCCAAGCAAAAGTCCTAGTGGGGTGTAATCTAACCCTTTTACAATGCAACAGTGTACACCACTGATTTAAGGAGTTTTATTGTGTTTCTGTAGAACTTTATTTAGCTTAATTGTATCCATATGGTTGAAAATAAATATTTAAAGTTATTTGCAGTATATAATAATTTCCTGTTTGAAGTTTAAACCTCCAAAATTGAAATTTATGTCCATATAACTCTTAGTGTAGACATCATACTCTTAAGGAATTATGGAAAACGCCTAGATTCGAAAAAATATAGATGGATATTTGATGGTTTTTTTTGTTTTGTTTTTTCTTTTTTTTTCTTTTTATTCTACAGTATCTGTATAAAGTGAGAACTCGCATTTCAGCAACCATTTTATTATATGTTCTCAAAGGACAATACTACAGAAATGAAAATAGGATATACTGTAGAGTAGTCAATGTGCAGCTTGTATATCAGTATAGATTCACTGTCCTCTAACAATAACTCGACATGCAGACTTTATTCTCTAAATAACTGGCAATGAAAATGAGTTCACCCTACAGTAAGCGAACATGTCAAAACTGTGTCCGAAGTGTCCGTATTTTGTGTGAGAGTCATCGTTATCTAGCACGTACTTAATCCTCTCGAGCATGGAGTTGACCAGAGATGCACATGTTTTTGTTGCTGTGGCGCTTCGTCACGTTCCGCTTCAGGCTCGATAGGGTTCAGGTCTGGAGACGTACTCGACCACTGACACACATGAAAATGATGAATAGGACATGTGACTTTGCATGGTTAAAGATGTACGACTTGGTACATTACTTACTTTTGTTGCCAGCTACAGTATGTTGAGTTATTTTCTTAATTTCTATAGCATTGCCCTTTTTGAGATGATGTGTGAAAATGTTTGCTGAAATTAGAGGAGTGTACTCACTTTTGTGAGTGGGTGACTGTGTAGTATTTTCTAACTTTGATATCATTGTTCTATTGTTATATTATCAGTATCAGCTCTTTGCACTCGCTAGAGTATTGCCATCTGACACTCTGTCAAACACTCGTGTCATTTCATACTCCATCTTTGAGTCTCTGGTTACACTGTCAGTGAGGGCTTGTTTGAAATGTGAAGCCATTTTTCATTACTATATGCAGAAAAAGAAAAGAAACCGGAGCCTGAGAACTAACGCGTCATTAAGTTTCCGGTTTCACTTCTGCTCTATTACCCTTCCATCTCATGCTGCTGTAATCCAGATAATGCACAGCTCAAACGTTTTTCCCCTTTCTGCTTAGGAATTCATTTTGCAAAGTTGAACTTTCCCTTCTTTTTTTATTATTAAGCAGTTCAATTTTGAATGATTTTTCATCATGCACTTTACTCGCGTACAGAAAACTCCCGCATACGTCCAGGCACTTGGCAAAAAAACAGGAACGTGGTGTGTTCAAAAAAAACAATTTTTGTTTTACTCAGCACACAGAAACTCCCTGTCGCAAACACGAATGCATGTAAATATCCACCGTGGAAACTGTGTGGTGGAATCTGTGGCTGTTTAGTCGATGGTATAGGAGGAACTGAAGTCTGTTTGTGTGTAACTTGTTTTTCAGCTGCCTCGACATGCGTCTTATCTCTCATATGCGCTCTGGTGTTGGCCTACTTTGACAAGCGGGCGGAGAGGATACTCAACAAGGAACAGGGAAAGACCGGTCAGTTAACCGCGCATGTGTGCGTGTGTGTTTTTATGTCCGTTTTGCTATAAAAATCAAGCTGTTCGATTGCCTGTCCGTGTGAGCACCACTTGGAAATGGACTGATAGACAACATATATTCTGCTGATCCAAGTGCCTTTTTTGTGACCGTATTACATGCAGCTTGGTAGTAAAGATTAGGACCCATATGGGACATAATTACATTCTTTCTTTCAACCTTGAAAGCTTTTCATACCTCCTTCTATATGATGCTGTCAATATAACGGCTTAACCAGCCATTAAATGCTGAGGCTGGAAAAGGGTAGTGATTCGGCTTTTCATTACTATTTGTGTGTTTGTAGGTGAAGTGATCAAGTTATCTGATGTAAAGGACTTCCCTTTCCAACTGTGGATGATCTTCATCATCTGTGTGGGATATTATGTGGCCATCTTCCCCTTTATAGGCTTGGGACAGTAAGTGAGCATGCACACACGCACACAAACACACATGCGCCCGCACGCACACGCAGATGTATTATGTTATAAAATGAACTGGGAACATATTAGTATGTTTAATCAGTTAAATGGATTTCTTTTTAAAGGCTTTCTGTTTTTAACTACAAAGGTTGTTCAAATCAAACCGGGACGTTTGATTGCACAACATAACAGAACACTATTATAAACTGAGTAAAAGCTACCTCAATATTATCTTTATATAATTCCTCTCTATAATACACTTGTCTCAGTGCTCCACTAGTGCTTGGACGCCATCAAGGTATCGAGGCCAGAACCATGATCGAACTGCCTGCGTCAAGCCTCGAAACTCCTGTAATGGCCCAAAAATGTGGAAATGGCTTGGAGCGAGGTCAGGACTGTACGGGGATGTGGCACTAACTCCCAGACGACTTCCTGTAATGTGCAGGTGGTGTTGGTGAACGATTGTGTGTACGGTTCCCACGCTCAGATACGTCTCGTCCATGAGCTGACAAGTTATCTGTTATTTTCCAGGATCAAGCATTCCACTCACTGAATGTTCACAGGAACGATTGCAGTGTGCTCTGAGCCAGCACGTCTGGGATTGTCGTTCATGCATGTACAGTACATGTTTCATTTTGTAAATGTCAATTCATGAGAATTTATCACTAGTCCTGGTTTGACTTGAACATCCTGTATACAGGGACCTAAAATAGTGGCTGAAATCTAGGATTTGAAATTTGTGGCCCAAATGGTGATTCATTTATGGATGAATGGAGAAACATTATGCTCCCACAAGCAAAGGTAAATTGTATAATGAGCAACAGTCGTGTCCCTTTTTTTTCACCGCCTTCACTGCCCATCTAACAGGCATGTCTTGCTCTAATGAAAAAATAAATAGCCAGAATTCTGGCTCCAGAACTATGGTAAATGAGTAAAAAAAATCATTTTAATAGCTCCAGTGTGGACAAACAGATCTGCAGAGGCATCCTTTTGGGAAAATGCTGTTCATCATTTAGGACTCGGACACAGAATGTGCTTAAAAAAAGGACACTGGTTCAGGTTTGTATGTACGGCAACTGTGGTGGGGGAACAAGTCTGAATTGTCATTTTGGCAGAGCGTGAAGCTGCTTTGCTGACGGCTAAATCTGAAGTGTATGCATTTCTCTACAGTCTGTTGACTTTTTTAAAATATCATTATTCGATCCCAGCTAGTACAGTATTTTTGTACTCATGATGGGTGCAACTTGTCCGTTGTCAGGAAGTGTTCATTCCTCCAATGAATGTCAAATGCAAGACTAATATACTTCACCGTGGTGTCGCATGCAATATGTGCTCGAGTCCCAGAGGATCCAACAACTATCAAAAGGCTATATTGCTATTGTTATGCTTATGTTTACTTTATTTCTGTATTTATATTTATGCACATCATGGTGGAAAAGGAAATCTTACAAGCTCTCATGTCTGCGCTCTCCTTAATATCATTCTTCAAGATGGTTAATACAGTATGGCATTTGGAGTTTAACACCGAGCTAATTTCTGAAGCCTTTTGAAACACGTGGCACACGTCCGATATGCATCTATTTTAATCAGGCATGCTCTGTTTCATTTCTTTTGAGCCAAGTCCATATAGGTGCATACCTTCAGTTTCTGCATGATGAAGGTTGTGGGGCCAAATGTAACAAAAGGTTTTTTTTAGACCTCAGGCTGTGTCAGCAATTTCCTTCATCTTTTTGGGCTTACGGACAAAATGCAGACCTGAGAACCCAAGTTCCTGTTTTTTTTTTTTTTTTTTTTTTTTTCACCCATGACTTCTTATACTACCTTTGCAATGCCATGACTTTTTCAAAAGTAGTTGGGGGGGGGGGGGGACTTGTTTAAGGGTGACCACTGATGATCTGTAATGAGAAATTGCACTCGGCATCAGGAATAATGATTTAACCATAGTAAGTGCATCCTTGTACATCCTTAACTGCTTTATCCACTGCTCTCCTGTAGGGTTTTCTTCATTGAGAAGTTTAACTTCACTCCACGCCAGGCAAGAGCAATTAACAGGTAATCTCACATGAGGTTTTGTCACACGTGATTCTGAGACAGATTGTCTAAGGGTGGATTGCTAATATTTTCTCTGTAACACTGTTTTATTCATGAAGCTTTTCTTCTCTTTCTTTTTTTTCCAGCATTGTGTACATCATCTCTGCTCCTGCCTCCCCTCTGTTGGGACTCTTGGTGGATAAAACGGGCAAGAACGTTGCATGGGTTATGTGCGCCGTGGTCGCCACGCTGATTGCTCACTTGATGTTGGCTTTCACCTTCTGGAACCCCTGGTTTGCTATGGTAAAGCTTTTAGGCCATCAGAGATGATCATTAATTATCTTTAATAATAAAAAAAAAAAAGCAAAATATGCTGCAAATATTTAAAAAAATAATAATTCTAATTTAAAAAATTCTACTGACTTTGTAAATCTGCTGATCATCAGTGAGTGCTTTATATACATATCCATTATAAATTCTTTTCCATAGGTCCTCTTAGGTGTGTCTTATTCACTGTTGGCCTGTGCTCTCTGGCCAATGGTGGCCTTTGTAGTGCCAGAACACCAACTGGGAACAGCATATGGATTGTAAGAATCCAATTTTCCTTTTGATTTTATGCAGTGCTTTGAAGTTGCTTTTGATTTTCCCAATGGATATGGAGAACTGAAATAATAGCTGTATTGTTATGAAAACAGCTCAAAAATCTAGCATTATATAAACCATGTCCAACTTTATGATCTATTCTTCTCTCTCTCTCTCTCTCTCTCTCTCTCTCTCTCTCAGTATGCAGTCCATACAGAACCTGGGTTTGGCACTTATCTCCATGGCAGCAGGAGCCATTGTTGACAGCAGGGGTTACCTCTTCCTGGAGGTCTTCTTCTGTGCATGCATCTGCTGTGAGTGACAATGCTGTGTCAACATGTACAGTTTGCACCGCCTAGCCCAAAAAAAGTGCACCATTTCAGAAGGTTCAAATTATTGGTCAAAAACCTTGAAGGATAGGGCCTCCGAGTGGCACTGTGGCAAAGTGCCTGCCTTATCATCTGGAGATCGCTAGTTCGATTCCCAGGTGATGCTGTAACCTCTCGCAGACGGAGGTCTAGAGGGAGCTGATTGGCCAAGCTCTCTCAGAGGGGAGGGATAAGAAGTACTTGGTGCTCCCACATTAATCAGGGGCGTCTGTGAGCTCGCGCAAGTGGAAGGAGCGGATAGTGCTGTCCTCTGAGTGTGTTACTCCGCCAGAAAGAAAAGATGCGGTGAGCTGGCGTCACGTGGTACGGAAGAAACGCGTGATAGTCTTCTGCCCTCCCAACTGAGTGGTAGTAGTAGCCTTAATGTGAGAGCCCCCTAGTGATGGGGAGGAATTGGACACGACTAAATTAGGGAGAAAAATGGGGGGGGGGGTATAAAAATAAAAAATACAAAAAAAACCTGGAAGGATTTGCTGAACTGTGAAATTTGATGCAGCATATATCATGAATTGTGATGATGGTGAAAACCCTTGTTGGTGAGACTAATTAGGAAAAAGGCTTCAGTTTGCTAGGGATTTTAATGATTGGACTTTGGAGCGATGGAAACAGGTCATGTGATCTGATGAGTTCAGATTGATCCTACTCCAGAGCGATGGGTGCATCAGGGTAAGAAGGGAAGAGCATGAAGCAATGCTCCCGTCATGCATAGTGTCCACTGTACAAGCCTGCGGAGGCAGTGATATGAACTTAAGTTGGTGAAGGCTAGACTCAGGAAAGTTATGTAGCAATAAAATAAAGTCAGCTGAATGACTAAGTTATCACATCTTTTGGAGTTTTTCTTCCCTGGTGGCACAGATGGGTATATTCCAGGACTTTAATTGTGAAGGAGTGATTCTGGGAGCATGAGGAATCATTATCACACATGACTTGTCCATCACATTGTGTGCTATAATCAAAGCTAAAGGTGATTGAATAAAATGTTTTAAGTGTGTGACTATTTTTTTGGCCAGAGTTTACAGTATATACTTTGTGTGAAGCCTTTTGTTAGTGGGAATCTTTAAAGATGTATTCAGATACACTGGTGTAGTACACAAAGTACCTTGATGATTAAACTGCCAGATTTTAGAAAATGTAGAGAATAAACGAGCGAACTTCTAGTGGCTATGGTGCATTAAGATATCAGTTTATTAGGCACTATATACATTATGTGTAATATGTTGTCTTTTTCTTTCAACAGTGTCTCTGATAGCAGTGGTGTTGCTTTACATTGCAGACTTTGCTCGAGGTACAGTATGTTTGTTCAGCAGGAAACTGTATAAAAATTACATTTTAATTTTTTTTACCCCTACTTCACCGGAATGATCTGATTCATCATACGTTTCACACTCTTGCATGTTTTTAACCAGGCGGAGATCTGAACCTATCAGCCTCGGACCGGGCCAAACTCCAAAAGTCAGAGTGAGTTCATTATGGTTTGACCTTCTCACTTTTACATTTTACTTTTTTTTTCTTTTTTTTTTTTTTTTTCTCATTATACCTTGAACTTTTGATTTGATTTAATCCTTTATCCTCAGATAATCAAAAGTTATGCATATTAATATGCATGTTCAAAGTTATGAGCTTAAAGTTAAAATATGAGCAGGATAAAATATAAATAACATATATATCAAATATAAATCATGCTGGACATTACTAAGTCACTTTACTGTGACGTATAGTACTTATTAACAAATGGCAACTTCCTCACCCCCTGTAAATAACCAGTGGGCCTAATTAATGTGTTTTATTCTGTAACAAAGCGTGTGTGCTGTGTTCCAGGTGATAGCTGTTCAGTCCACTGGCTCCACCCTTCTTGCTGTGATCTGTCTCACTGGACTACTCAGCCTGTCAATCACCCACCAATGGGCATTTCTGCACTACTTCCTTCTGTTTATCACACTGACCAAATAGGGTTCTTGCCCCTAGATAGAACTTTTTAATCATCGCTGCTGTGTTAAAGTACGATTGGGATATTGTACTGGCTGAGAGGAGGATGGATCTGATTTGGCTGGTCGGGTCATGCCAGAGAGGACGTCCTGCTCTCCACCTCAGGGCATCTGGCACTTCTGCACGGACACTGAATACACCACTTTCTTTTTACTCTTGGTATCATTTAGGGCCAGTTCTTTCCACAGACCTTTGCACTGGTGAATCTTCACCCACTGGGAATCTTACTGGGATGTAGCTTATTCTTTCAGTTCACAGCTTCGCAGCACTTTGGCACCTCTCCCCCTGCGAGAGGCCATGTTGTGACTCTTCCAAAATTTTACATAACCTCACTCTGGAAATGAGTGAGGTGTTTTTTTTTTTTTTTTTTTACCTTTTACAACTTTTTTAAAAAGAAAAACTTATTATTATTTTTAATCTTAAACCTATGGTGCGTTACTGTCATGTTTTAAGAAATAACTTTTTAGTAAAAAATAATGCCCTGTTAATTGCATGCAGTTACAGTAAGTCATCAACTTGTGTAGTATCATCCACAGTATTTATATTCTCTGAATTATAATCTACATCTATTCAATGAGATATTTGCATTTGGTGTCATAACTGGGGAAAAATGCGATGGTAAATTTACACAAAGTTTGTAATTTAATTGGCACCTAAAAGATTTCTGGCATATCAGCAGTATTTAAAATATTTCACAGTTTTGGAAACTTTTCAGGGCTGTTTTATAAATTTAGGAATTTACTCCTGCTTTTTATTTCTTGTGTCTATTGTTGGTGTATTATTGATTTATTGTTATTTTCATAGCACAAAAACTTGGTGATTAATGCGGGTCGTACTGTGGCCTGATGCCCCTGTAACTTGTATCGAAATTTTTAGCCGGGTCTTTTTTTTTTTACACCTACACTTTTTTTTTTCTGCTCTCAGCTTCATGCACAACATGACAATGAGAGGAGATTATAATTTTGCTTATCTTAAAATGCATTGTACTTAATTTTTAAAAAATACTTTACTATCGAGCTAGAAGGAGGAATAATGAAGGTAATTTATTCCTCTTATATTAGATAATATAATGACAATATTCTTAACCAGCTTTGTCCAGGTTATTTGTGGTAGTGCTCGCCTTATCATCTAGAGATCACTAGTTAATTTCCCAGGTGATGCTGTCACCTCTTGCAGCCGAGGACCTAAAGAGAGCTGATTGGCCGAGCTCTCTCAGCGGGGTGGGCTGGGAGTCACTTGGCGCTCCGATATCAATCACGGCTCTACAGCCAATCACGGTCATCTGTGAGTTCACGCAAGTAGATGGAGTGGATAGTGCTGTCCTCCGAATGCGTTACACCGCCCCCAACGGTACTGTACTATAGTGTGAGCAAGCAGTTTGAAAAAAATGCGGTCAGCTGGTGTCACATGGTTTGGAGGAAACGCGTGATGGTCTTCGGCCCTCCTTGACTGGTGGAGACCCTTAGTGATGGGTGGGAATTGGACACGAGAAAATTGGGGGACAAAAAAAATCATTCTACTTGATTACTCGCTAAGAAAGTAGTATATTCTAGTCGGGGCAAGAACAAAGGGAAGTCAATAGCAGTAAGAAACAGTAAAGTTTTTTTTTTTTTTTTTTTTTTTATTAAAAAAAAGTTTGCTATAGATTTTTGTACAGAGCACTTATCACCTAGTTTGCCTATTAGTAAATTTTAGTTTACTTCTTAAATCACACAGCATCGTTCCCATCCTAATGATTAAGACTATTCAGCCATCGGGATCAAAACTCCTTTTGGTTTCACACTAATCATTGCCAGCGAACAACTTTTTGCCTTGTAGCATAACGATGAATACCCCAAACACTGACAAGCCTCTATGCGTTCTCTAGGAGAGGAATAATAATGGATTGTTTTGAAACTTGTCAGAAGTCCCCTTGGGATTGCGCTTTTATCTTGCTGTTAATCATTTAATATGGAAATGAGTTGATACAGGAGGGACTGTCTAATGAGCTTGATTAAAGACCTTTTGTGAAATGTTTGATTGTGAAAGGGTGATGGGCTCCCCATTGGCAAAGTTGATGTTAGATGTTGAGTCATGTTCATGGTTCACACTGAAAGTCATGGCCTCAGGAAGAGGGTCTGGATCAGAACAGCTTTTTGTAGTTGAAAGTCTGATCTAGAGAATTTGAATGAGTCTTATTTTTGTACTGTTAAACCTCTGAGGTTTGGAAGAATAAATAAAAGATAAAGTGATTTTTCTTTTCCGCATTGTCTCTTCCTTCTGTACGAATGCATTTTTTATTGTTATATTTAAAGCTTGCTTTGAATTCTCCATCAATTTTGTGTGTCTCTATTTTCTTCTCTCGCTTGCTCTTGCACTCTCTCTCTCAGGGCTCCAAAGAGGCTGCAAATCTTCAAGAAGCAGCAGGAGGAGCTGGTTCATTTCAAACCCCTGTCCTCATTTGTCCTCCGTAATCGTTATCTCTCCAGACTCGGGGCGCAGGTAGCCCACACACAAGCTCACGTTCTTCTTCTGTGCCTTAGATTACACTATTTATCCTGTTCTACTACTTTAAACTTGGCACCTGGGTGTGCAGGATTAGATGCTCTCTCTCTCCTTTTTTTCTTCTTTATTAATTGATGTTTGACACCATATCTTAGTAGAAATAATGTCACCTTATGTACAGCCACATGTAGGTCTTTTTAAGGGCTGGAAATGTTTTTTGTTTTTTTCCAAATAGCCATGGGAATAATTAACAGATGACACATTGTCATACATTGCGTTCTCTACATTCTTTATACACCAAAAGATTTTGGTTTGGGCTCTCTGATGGGACTGTAGCTATGTAGCCTCATAAGCAGCAAGTTGTGATGCACTACAGTATGTGTGCTGACAACTTTCTGTCATAGAAATCATTAACAGGATTTGGCCAGTAGCTTTTCTGCTAGATCAGATCAGATGAGCCAGCCTTTGATCCACAGAAGCATCAATAAGCCTTTGGTGTCAGTTCGGTGCTTGTCCTTTCTTCTACCACTTCTGATAGACATTAACCATTTCAAACCAGAAATACCCCGCAAGACCTGCTGTTTTGCCTGTGCTCTGACCCGTTCATCTAACCATCACAATCTGGCCCTTGTCAGAGTCTCTCGGTTTCTGATAATAGCCCATTTTCCATGCTTCCAATAATGCCGTTTGGGGAATTGACTATTCACTTATCAATTGTAACAGGATAATCAATGATATTCATTTCACCTTTTGGTAGATTTAATGTCATGACTGATCAGTGCATTATCCTACAGTTTGTTCTTTAACCTGTGTCTGTTTCCTCAATTAACAGCTCCCAGACCACTACAACATCCATCTGTCCTCCCTCTCCTACAGAAGTTTGCTTCGATAATCTGCTCTCGAAGCTAATTGCCCATTGTCTCACTGTGAACCGAAGCTTGTGGGCTTAAACAAAAGACAATGCATGATGCTTTGAGTGTTTTTGTAGAGACGTAAACTGCACAATACAGCCCTATTTGATTCAGGTAATTTTAAGCATTTATGGGCACTCCTTCTGTTCTGGTAAGTCTTATGTGTTTCTGTTATGGGCTCCTATTACTTGGGTTTATGGATTGTTGTCTCATGTACTTTAGTTTGGTGAGCAGAAAGTGTTTATTGTGGGTCACTTTGTTTCCAAGGTCTATACAATTGTTATATAGACATTTTATGATTGTATATCAGGCAGGATTTATTTAATAAATATGTTTTTACAGAACTTGAATTGAATTGCCTTCTTTTTTTTTTGGTGCGCTTGGTGCTAAAAAAGTATGTGTCATTGTGTGTTACGTATGTGTTACGTGCGTTCACCTCTCCCCCTCCCGCACGTAATCATATCACATGGTGTTTTTGTGTGTCAACACTAAATAAAACAATTCTCTCAATTTTGTCTCTTCTTGAATGGAGATAATTGATTGCCATTGAATAAAGACCACGTCGCTATAGCATGCATAAGCCCCATATCATGGCAAATCCAACCGTCATTATAAAAGAGCAAGTATCTGGACGACAGAGCCAACGAACCTCATTTTATAATTACATACTGTACAGCCGTTTTCCCTTGTTGGCCATGCTAGGTGTGACTTGCTGCAGAGAGACTGTCAAATAGTTCTGGATTCCAGCCATTTATACTGTAGGCTTCTGGTATAGACTGAATGCTGTCTCAGGCACCCCTGCCAATGTTCATCTCATAAACAGGATATTATCTGCTGAGCTAAAGACAATGTCAACAGAAAAGTATCCTGTTCGGATTGATCGGGTTTAAATTACGCATAACATTCTTCAACAGTCCATCATTACCCCACTCATAGATTATAGGTTTTATGCTCATCTCGGGAGGCGCTTTCATGTTGTGTTAAAGATTTTGGTTTACCACATGGTAGACGACACTAATGGTAAGGGTTTGGCATTTAGTCACAATGTGTATATAATCTGTTGTTAACAGGATGGTGTAGGAAAGAGGAGCTATAGTAAAGGCAGGATGTTAACAGGTCAGTTCAATACATTCTGAAGGGAATTTCTCACCAGTTGTTGCAAGCGCATTCCTTACACATTGCAGAATCCCAGTACTGATACTTTATGACCATTCATATCACATTATACTATGTTTTTTAAAACATACTCCCCATGGTTGTTAGCCGATTGCTCCGAGTAGGTGATGCCATTTTAATCGCACCTTTTCAGCATGGAACTGGAAAGAACTTGCTGTCATAAGAAGAGATTATTGTTTTTAATCTAATCTTTAGATAAATCCTAGCCAACAAAGACAAACCTTTTCTCTGTCTGTATGAATAACCATTTTGAACAGCTAATCTTAGAGTGTGATGTTATTGATTGATTTAGTAAGGTAAAATGAAACAGCTTTAATATGGTCCCTCTGAAAGCGGTAGTTTCTCTTTCACTAGTCACAGTCTGGCGAGCCAGTCATAAATAAAGATGACACATCTTTGTAGGTGTATGTTTGTGTGTGTGTGTTTTTCTCCCCAGACTTGGTTATGAAAAAGGATAACCTACAGTATAGGATTCTCATGAAGCAGAAAGTAATAAACTTTAGTGATTTGCTTTGTATCTTCTGGTCCTTTATAAATTTAAATTAAGTATGAAGTGGAAGTTTTTATGATGTTTGTTTATCCAAGTCAGTGTTTATCAGTCAGGGGAGGGTTATAATTGAATTATGTTAAATACATTTTACTACCAATGATTTGGGTGCAATTAAGCTTCAGGTAATGTGACCACCATTTAACATTTTAGAGACACAAGGTGTGATGCTCATATTTTAGCAACTAATGATGACTCTTATTTTAGCTTCTAACATTAATTCATGTGACATGTTTTGTAACCTATTTCCTTAACAAGTACTTGAAAAGAGATTTAAAGTCCCCTATAACGACTGTGTATAATGTTGGACCTCCCCCTCCCCCCACCTCGGAAGACAGATCATCATAGCACTGATGTACAGTATGTACTGCAATTGGAAAGAAAGAGAAGAAGAAGATGAGCTGGTGGTGTTTGCACATTTTATTTTTAAAACCTAAATTACTATTTCTATGTGACATTTTCTTTTAGCATGCATTTTCCTGAACCTCTGTAACAAACTAATTTTAAAGATAATCTTCCTTTTTTTTTTCTACAAGTTTTTGCATTTTGTGTTCATATTTTTTCTTGGTCAAACACAAATAAGTAAAAATTTTTTACACAAATACCCAGACCATCACTGCAAGCAGATAGCTAAACAAACTTTAGGCTAATTAGAAAAAAAATATATAATAATAAGTTGGTGGTAAATGTCCTACACTGTAAACCCTAATGCTCAAAGTAATTACACACATTGAGTACTGTTAAATAATTGCAATTAGGTCAAATTAATAGATCTTTTTGGCATTTGAGTTTGTTGAAATGACACTTTTCAAGTTAGCTGAACAAATTTGATATTTTATGTAATCACAAGTACTTAAGTAACAATAAAGCAAAACTTCCACCAATGTAAACTCTGTTGAGCATTTGTGGCGCAGTGGTAAGTGTTTCACCTGCCATACAGAAAGTCTGAGTTCAATTCCTGGGCTGGAGGGTCTGCAAAAGTTTTTTTGATTTGCACAAGTTCAACAAACTCAAAAATTGATAGTACTTAAAATTGGAAACATCATTACTTAAACAATTTGATGTAACTGATCACCTCAAATATTTTGAGTTTTGTCGCCTTAATCAGGTTTACAGATTAGTGGGGGTTGATTCCTACCTCGGGGTCTGTGAGCTTGGATTTTGCATGTTCTAAGCATAAATGAACAAACTAAATAAGTTGATTTGTTTATTCATTAATTAACATTAAGCTGTAGCCTTAAATTGGTAATGAATTAAAACTTCCGTAACAACTTATCAATATCGTCTATACTGCATTATCCTGTATACAGGGTCATCGGGGGTCTGGAGGGGACTTGGAGCACGAGGCGGGGTACACCCTGGACAAAGCCTCAATCATCACAGGGCACACACACTCGCACACTCATTCCCACACAATTTGGGGGAAACAAAATGGGCAATTTGGGAATGGCATTTAATTTACCCTGCATGCCTTTAAACTGTAGAAGGAAACTGGATGAAACCCACCAAGCAAACAGTCCAAAGTTAGGCTAAGTGTGTGTGTGTGTGTGTGTGTGTGTGTGTGTGTGTGTGTGTGTGTGTGTGTGTCTGTCTCTTGCAATGGGTTGGCACCCTGTCCAGGATGTATCCCATCTGGTGTCCTAAGTCTCCTGGGATAGGCTTCAGGGCCCCAGGGATCCTGTATAGACAATGATGACAAGTTGTTACTCTAATTTTAGTTAAATAACAATGTAATGCACTTTACATGTTAATTTTTCATTTCATTTTCTTTTTCACATGTGAAGTTTTTATTTTTATTTTTTTTACTCTTATAAACAGCCAGACCATCACTATAAGCACACAGATAAACTCCCTTTAGGCTATTTGGAAAAAAAAAAAAAAAGTTAGGCTGCACAGAAGTGTAGTTGTTAGCACTGTCGCCTCATACCTTCATGTTCTGGGTTTGATTCCCGCTTCGGGGTCTGAGAGCATAGAGTTTGCATGTTCTCCTTGTGCTTGGTGGGTTTACTCCGGGGTCTTCGGTTTCCTCCCACAGTCCAAAGACATGCCGCTACTTGTCGTTCCCAAATTGCTTGTAGTGTGTGTGCCCTGCGACAAATTGCCACCCTGTCCAGGGTGTACTCTGCCTTGTGCCTTAAGTTTCCTGGAATAGGCTTCAGACCCCCAGCGACCCTAGAGATGATGATTACTACAAGTTGTTCCTGTAGTTTTAGTTCACTCCCAATTTAAGCCTAATATTAATTAATGAAGAAAAAAAGTACAGTTGTATTTGATTAGTCTGATTTATTATTATTAGTAGTAGTAGTAGTAGTAGTAAACTATAATCTTATGATATAAGAGCGTACACCCTGCCCCTGCTGTGTTGAGTTTGCAATGCTGTACAAGTCCTTGATGCCGATGAAGGAGCTCGACGGATCTTTGCGAAAGAGCGAGCGCGCGCGCGCGTGCGCGCTCTCCCTCCCTCGCGCTTATAAATCACGCGCGAGCCGAGTCGAGCCGTCTCATTGGCTGAGCGCGATCTGTCGGAGGCGCGTCTCCAGCCGCTCGCGCGTTTCCTCACGGACACTCTGCTCGAGACGCGACCCACGGGAATGATGATGCTGGGCACCGGCGAATTTCGGTAAACTACCACGTCTCTACTGGTGTCGTCTTGTGCTGTAACAGCTTAGAAGGACGGCGAGGAGTGTGTGTGTGTGTGTGTGTGTGTGTGTGTGTGAGAGTGAGTGAGTGAGAGAGAGAGAGAGAGAGAGAGAGAGATTACGTCGTGTCCAGTCCAGTATCCTTCCTCGCTTATGTCATCGCAGAGATCCTCTGTCTGTCTGTCTGTCTGTCTGTCCGTCCTGAGCGTTATTATATTAACTTTGCGTGTGTGTGCAGGGACGCTTCCCGCGGAGAAGGTGCGAGACTACGCGGCGACACCGAACGGAAGCGTCTGTCTCTCCGGATCACCCAGGTAAAGTCGGACAGGTCTACTCCCCGACTCTCACTACTGTAAAAAAAAAAAACTGGAATTACATCACTGTCACACGCAGTAAGGTGTTTCTGTGATAACTCTCGGCGGCGGTGCAGCTGCGTCATGCGTTTGTGTTCGTGTATTCATGCATAAAGGTCAGTCTGTGTTATGTCTTGACACCCCAAGCAGGGTCATCACCGGGCGCATTTTCGCACGTGCACTGAGGAATCTTGTCAGATTACTGTATTACCGCCTCGAGTCACTCCGGTGAGATGCGTGCGCGCTTGAATTTGCCACCGGCTTGTCGCTTCAGCACCCTGGACAGGGGCGACGCGCGCTGCCGCAAAACGAGCACGCAAAAACTTGGCATCCGCTACAGTACGTGGTTGCGTGATTGAACTGATTAGAGACCGACCTTTCAAACCATTCCAAATTGCAAACGTTTACAGAGTAGTTCCTGAGGAAAGATTAGGAAACTTTTTTAGCCTTTTTTTTTAATATAACTTTTTAGCAGTCCTACAAATTCACATAAAGTTTGTTAGCTTCTGCGTCATACAGTATTCTCCATCTTAAATTTTAATAAACAGCTAGTACCTTTAGTAGTACTGAGTGAATATGTGTGTTAGAGAGAGAGAGAGCATTTGTATGCATTTGAACAAATCTGCCAGAACATCTCTTTAATAATTCATTGCAGTATGCTGTATTCCGTGCTATAAAACTCGAGATATCGAGCTCAGGCTCATGGCACAGATCGATCACTCTGATTGGCTATAATAATGTTGCTATCATCAGGATATTTCCTGGTGCAAAGCGTCTCACTGGTTTATTATTCTATGGGTATTAATATTTCTGAACATCATAACCCACAGGTGAGAGACCGCTGCAGCTGAATATACAGAATATATATGAATATATGCAATGGCTAATTTTATTAATTACTGAGCGTATATTGTTAAAATTGCCATAATTCCCCATATGTTTAATGGCTTTGTGTGAGAATTTAGAAACTTGTAATGTGCACCTTGTACTTTCTCATTCATCTGTGAGAAAACATTTTCGCAATTTTTTTTTGATACATTTTGTTCAAAATTACAGACTTTAAAAAAAATCTGCTACATGTGAAAAGTACTTTTGCACAAATTTTAGTGATTGTGCTAGCTTTTCATTCAACCTGTAGTGCAAGCAAACACAACTTGAGGTAAAGGTACACAACTTTATGTAAGCTAAAGTTGGCTCGTGAGGTCACCCTTAACTCAAACTGCTGAGCTTCTACTAATGTGGCATTCCTGCAAAATGACAACTCTAGTGAGGAGGAAGATGTTTGCCTTTTCTGTAGTTTTAAGGATCTGTTGTTCAACTTGACTGTATCCAGCTACAGGTAAAGCTGTGAAAGCCCTAAAAATAACCAGTTTGCTTTTCGCAACTAATTGGCAACTGGCACTTGGCTCTCGATGTTTGTTTTTCTTGCTTGCTTCCCAATTTGTTCCCAAACCTGATTGGCTGAGAGGTAAAACATTTTAATGTTTAGTGTGCTTTTCTGGGAACTATAAGTTTTTTAATTTTTTAAATGTTGTGACCAAATTAAAAGACGATAGCAACCATCATATAGCTGTTTTCTATTACAGTTACATGTACTGTATAATGTATGCTAGTGGTTCTTAAAGCAGTTGAGAATCTTTCTGCTCAGGTCTGGAAGAGCAACACATTACCCAACCATGATTTAATTAAGACGTCTGCCAGTATTGATGTGCAAACTGCCTTATTCCTTGTCAAGCCTGCTTCTAGCTATCTAATTTAATAGAGTAAACTAACCTTGCCTTAATAGGGCATGAGATGTACAGCTAAGTGATAGATTTCTTTCGTCATCATATGCTGTATCAGACATTACTCACACAAGTCTGAATGGTTCCCTGCAACCATGTTATGTACATTATGAGTGAATGTTAAGGACTTGTGAGTTGGAGAGGATGAAACAAGCACTCTACGACCCCTTGATAACACAACTTTTAACGACACCTTAATTAACACAACATTCAAAAGATAAAGGAAGGAAGCACTTCGCTTTGTCTGAATGACTAGTTGTGTAATCAGTCCTGCGTTTAATGCCAGAATCACGTTCTGGACTAAACTGTGTTCTTGAAGCGGAATGAGTGTTTATCAAAAAAAATGCAAGTGCACGCACGTTGCCTTGTAAATGTCAGTTAACAGCCTCCGAAATGCATTATAAAGGAAAGAGCGATGGTGTAGTGATGTGGAAAAGCCAAAAACCTCATTTGTGAGGTAGACAGGGAGACAAGTTGATGGCCAACTATAGAATGAAGAAGAGAGAGAGAGACAGATATTAGATGTCAGAAATGTGTTCTGCTTCCCCAGTTGCATCCCCAGGGGAAGCATATGAGTGTTTAGAGTGCAGCCGGGCACTGCGCTGAAACAACTGACTGTGTCTTAATAAGCCAGCGGTGTAACGAGATCAGATCCATTGCTGCACTTGCCTGCTTCTGCACTTTGACAGGAAAATAGTTTATCCGTAGGGCATGGTAGCCTTCTTTGCTTTTGTTTCCCATTCACACGTAGGATGCAAATCCATCTCTTAAATACCAAGTTGTCCACAAATCCTGCGGTGATAATTATTTTAAAGGCAGGTGGTGAATAGAGAGTAGTGCACTATGCATGAGTGTTTCGCCAGTTATATTTTGATTTATTTTTCTATGTTGTTATCTAAACCGTAATGAATATATAGAGCATTTATATGTCCTACATTATATATTATATATTTTCTGAAAGTAATGAATACTGTAATATTTGAATGAATACTGCACTTAACGTACATAGTATTCTAAAGTTGGGTTTTCTTGGTTTTGAGCTATTCCTGTAATCATGACTAACATTAACTTACTTACTCATCAACTGCTGCCGTGCATATGGGGGTGAAAATCATCTTTGACTTCTGCGTCCCAAAACAGTGTAATAACATGCCATTTTGGGGGTATTTGAGTAATACATGGTCACTATTCATTCGAAGTATAAGCAATTTGATAGGTGTTGCCTTTGGAATAAATAAGCAATATTTGGTTGTGGTTTATACTATGTATATGTTCTTATATGACCTGAAACCAAAGTTTGTTTTGTATTCACCAGGTATGTTCATTCCCTAAAAAAAAAAAAAATCCAATATGTATACGCCTATGTCTGTTTATTAAACATCGTTACCATCTCGCTATACCTGCCATTGGTGTTCAGCTCTACAGCCTAAGCCCTTTTATGACCCCAAGCACCAAATTTGTATCATTACAAATTACTCGAATACGATCTGACAGCATTACTGTCTACAGAATGGCGAGACGCGTAGACCTGAAAACTGAGGACATATAAAACACTAGATGCCCAGAGTTCTGTCCGGAGTTCTGTCTAGCCAGGGGCAAGCCCAGATAATGACGTGGGTTATTGTACATATCCTCTTATGTTTAATCACATACCTATATATCTTTGATTTTTTGCTTTAACTGGTATTGGGTAAAACTTCAAGTCATAGCAAAAACAGCATTTTTCTGCTGAGCGAGATGCCATTTTTGGTAGATGATGCTGCCTGAGGTGTTTTTTTTTTTCTTCTTTTTTTTTGCCTTCAGTTTTGCTTCCAGCTAACATGTAAAGATCATGACATAGGCACTGAAATAGCCTGTAGGAGCTCCATAAGCAGATGGTTTCAATGACTATACTTCATCATTACACAAGACCTACATCCCCATCAGTCATCTGACTCTATCATTACTGCTAATGAAATTAATTTGAAACCTGAGCACCAGTATTAAAATTCAAAAGGCAAGATCATTTCATGTCCCTACTTCATCACTTGACACTGGTGTCAGACCTCCATGTCTCATATGTGTTTCTGTGATTGCTGATGTGTGGGTTCCATGTTAGTTTTCGGTACTCTTGTCGCTTTTGTTACTTTTGCATGAGTCGGTGCAGTGTCCAACTAAATATTAAAAGGTTTTATTTATATACTGACATGCTTCCATTGACAGAATTCAACCCCCCCACCCCCGCCCCGTGTCCTTTCTAGTTATTTTCAGTTATATTTTTTATTTATTTCTCCTTTACTTCCAGTGTAATTACCATTCAGATTGCAAGTTGTATTTTACCCTTCTTCCTTTAGACTGCTCCAGGACCTACAAGTTTAGAGCTGAATACTGTCACACTGCCCATGTAAATTGATTCCCAATTTTTCAATTAATGCTTGCCCTTACAGATATAATTATTTCTCCTGATTCAACATTTCCCCAGCCCAAGCGATCGATAGCATCAAAGCAGCACAGCAGCAAAGCTGATTAGATAGTGCCGCATGATATTCCTTAGAGCCAGTACAGTTAGTAGTTTTTAACTGCAAAAACATCAGCATCTGTCTGCCTCAAATTCTGCTTGATTGTTGAAAGTTGTACAGTTTTAGATTTTTTTTTTTGGAAGTACTTTAAATACAATGAAATGACATTTTTAATATTAGCATGTACACGTTATCTAGCTTACAATATTTCATCCTAATCTCTGAAATGATAGCTAGCATGCTAATAGCTATGACAACTACTGTATATAATTAATGAAAAAACTTAGCTAACTCTACAATAGAACCTGATTCTTGCCAAAGTAGTATATGACTGGAAAAACTATGTTGGAAATTCAGAGGTTGTAAAAGACTCCTCGATTGTGTTTTCACTACGAACATTTCCTCACAATGGCAATCATGGCAGAATCATCTGTCATCAGTTCCCCTAATTACTTCTTCTTTTGGACTTTTCCGCCAACAATTATGAAGTGTACAAATAAAACGGTGTGAGGATTTTTACCAACTATTTAGAGAAATGCGAGACATCATTAACTGGCTTATACAGCTGCATCACTTATCAGCTGGCCTGATGTGACAACGCACTTAGACTGTATACAATGTTAAATAATTTCAGTGCATCATTCCAGTAAATAAGCTTGTGGCATTGGTGGCTCAGTGGTAAGTTTATCACCAGCCATGCAGATTCAATGCCCAAACCCCAGTCACTTGATGCAGTGCCGGTCCCAAGCCTGGATAAACTGGAAGGGTTGCATCAGGAAGCAGCCAAAAGACATGGCTTATTTATTAAAACGTTGTTGTTACGTAGCTGATTCTGTGTTATATGACTATTTAAACTACTGTATATATGGGTGCTCTGTATTGTCCCAGGCACTAAGAAGAGATCTGCAATAGACCTCTATTATACCTAGCTTCACAACAGCAAATACATGCACACCGCCAGTCTCTCTCTCTATCTCTCTTTCAACATGTTTTTATATGTTATACCCTCCCTGCTACTGGGGGACTGTGGGCATTAATGTTCAATCAATGTCAGGCACTGAGAGCGTTTCATAAAGACTGAGGGAGAAATGGGCTTTAGAGCAGGACTTGACTGCATCTGGTTTCATCTTTTTTCATGGTGATGGGCAAGGTTGTGGTCATGAACAAATCTGGGTATACATTTAGGATTGACGGCTGATGCATTTATTACTATTACAGAAACACCACCATTTCTGCTTCTTCTACCAAATGTTTAAAGTGGTTAATGTCAAACTTGTCCAATTGCTTTTGAGCCTGTGAAAATGGAAGGAGTTTGTGGCTGTGCTTCCTTCCACCGCCAAGTTGTCACTGTTAAGCCCTTGAGCAAGGCCCTTAACCCTGTCTGCTTTAGAGGCACTGCATCCTGGCTGACCCTGCACTCGGACCCCAGCTTTCTATCTAGGATAAGTAAAAATATAATTTCATCATCGTCGTCTATACCGCTTTATCCTGTATTCAGGGTCACAGGGGCCAGGAGCCTATCCCAGGAGACTTTGGGCACGATGCTGGGTACACACTGGAGAGGGTGCCAATCCATCGCAGGGCACAAAAATCATTTCAAATAATTGAATAATGAAATTTTATTTATTTGATTGCTTCATTTTTAAATCCATTGTGGTGGTTCATAGGGGCAAAAATACAAAATATTGTCATAATCATACTGTTAGATAATAATATAAGCAGCAGGTGATTTAGAACGTATTATATTTACTGCATTTGGCAGACACCCTTATCCAGAACTACTTACATTTTATAATTGAGCAGTTGCAGCAACAGTGGCAACTTGGTTGTGGTGGGGTTTGAACCTGCAACTTCCCAATTGGTAGTCCAACACCTTACCCACTGAGCTACCCCTGGCATTAGGTCCCACTTTGGGGGACCTTTTTACCCAAAAGCTCCTTTATTTTACCAGATGCTTAAAATGTAGTTTTTTAAGCAATTAAAAGTCACCGTGACCTTAATGTGTTTCTCTTAAACATCATGATGGATCAGCTCTGAACATGCTTCTGATTCAGTGTTGTCATTCCAATGTTTCTGCCTGAGTTTATTTCCAGCTCAGGACGGTTTTGTCTACAGAAATGGCAAGTGTTCTTTAGGACTTGAGATAAAACCATGTTGTAACCCTGACAACACAGATACGCGAGTAAATTCATCACAGACAGGACGCACAGAATGCTCTCTGCCGAGTCTGAGAGTGAGAGCTGGTCCATAAGGTGCATGAGGCAGTAGATTTATAGTTTCTTTTATTTCCTCATGGTATCTCGCTTGGCACTAATTACGATGGATAGACTCTTACCTTGGTGAAATGATGCGAGAGGTGATGAAAAAGGAAAATCTGAAAACCCTCCCTAATGTGAAACGTTTATTATTTGTTGGGTAAAAAATTCTTTTTTTATGGATTTCCCTTTTAGGACGAAGGACGCAAGTATCATCGCTACTGCAACCACCCAGGACTGGGAGGACAGAAGATGGAAAGGTTAGAAAGCTTTCTGTTTAACTCCTGTTAGACCCATTTAACCCAACAAATGCTTACAAATCCTGTTAACACAGTTAGCTGTAGATGCATTTTGAAATGTAAGTGCGCCTTGGAATAGCAAACATCAGATTCATGCATTTCTGTGTTTTTGTCAGCTTCACATCACTGCTTCTTGTCTGTTGTTACAGAAGCCGCCATCAGCGGGCTGAGATAGAAGAACCTGACATGCTTCGACAGGAACAGCAGTTGCTATTGGAAAAGAAGGCCATAGTGTAAGTTTTTTCCCCCCCTCTGAATGGGACTGTACAGAGGTCAGGTTAGGTTAGAGAGAAGAGGTTGCCCTCCGAGTGGCGCAGTGGTTAAAGCGCTCGCCCTATCATCCGGAGATCGCTAGTTCGAATCCCGGGTGGTGCTGTAACCTCTCGCAGCCGGAGGTCCAGAGAGAGCTGATTGGCCGAGCTCTCTCAGAGGGGAGGGATGAGAGGTACATAGTGCTCCGATATTAATCACGGCTCTACAGCCAGTCAGGGGCGTCTGTGAGCTCGCGCAGTGGAGGGAGCGGATAGCGCTGTCCTCCGAGTGTGTTACGCCGCCCCCAACGGTGCGCGAGCGAGCAGTTCGAAAAGATGCGGTCGGCTGGCGTGATAGATGGTAGTAGTAGCCTTAATGTGGGAGCCCCCTAGTGACGGGGAGGAATTGGACACGACTAAATTAGGGAGAAAATCGGGGAAAAATCCAAAAAAAAAAAAAAAATAGAGAGAAGAGGTTGGTGTTTCTAATTGTGTTCCATTACTGATCCCATAGGATTGTAAGTTGTAGCCAGGTGCTGCTAATCAGGTGTGCAGACCTATATAAAAGCAGAGGTTCCGTCAGTTTGATGGTCTGGAGCATTCAGGTGTGTTAACAACTGGGGCACTCCCACATCAAGACTACTACTATTAGTCAATGAGGCCTCTGAACCATGTAATGTCACGCAACCAGGTCTTTTCGAACTGCTGACTCACGCACCGTTGGGAGCGTAATAACACACTTGGAGGACAACACTTATCCTCTCCTCCTGCTTGCGTGAGCTCACACATGCCCGTGATAGTCATGATTGATATCCCTCCCATTCCTCCCCTCACACTTCACTACTGCGCCACTCAGGATTTTCCAAGTAGCTACGTTTAACTTTGCAGAATGCCACGAGTGTACAAAGCTGTCAATCAATCAGATTCATGAGATAGTCATCTGGAATGGTTTTCAGTTCACAAGAGTTAATTTGTTACATTTCTTGCCTACTTCATCTGCTTTGGACCATCAGTTTTCTTTTGCAGAGGAAGGGTGGGTACTGAGACAATCGCCAAAACCATTAAACCCTATGATGTAACTGGCTCTCACGAGGCCTGTCCCAGGAAAGGAAGACCAAGAGCTACCTCTGCTGCAGAGGATAAGTTCATTAGAATGACTAACCTCAGAAACCGCCAATTACAGCACAGATTAGAGCCCACATAAAAGCTTCTAGGAGTTCAAATGGCAGAAATATTATTTCAATATTCATTGTCCAGACGGGCCAATATGAGTCAGAAATGATGAACTTTATGGTTGAAATGACCATGGTCGAAACCACTGCTTCAGAAGAATAACACATAGGAAAATTGTCCTTTAGTCTGCTGGATCCACGTTTGAGATTTTTGGTTATAACCACCATGTCTTTTCAAGAAGTAACGTGGGGGTGGGTGATTTCCTGGTGAGACCTTTGGTGTCAAAATTGGGAGCACACTTAATCAGCATTCCTACCACAGCATTTTGCACTTAGGTGGACCGTCACTTTTCCAATAAGACCATGATCCCAAACATAGCTCTGTTATATAAGAGCTATTTGTCCTAGAAGAAGGGTAATGGAGTGCTGCATCAGATGACATGGCCCGTTTTAAATTCATTTGCGACGATTCGGGATGAATTGGATGGGAGGGTGAAGGGACAGCAGCTAACAAGGACTCAATCTAACAAGTTCTCATCTGAGAACTTCTTCAAGATAACGAACTTATAAGGCTCACTGAGAGAATGCCAGGAGTGTGCAAAGCTGCCATCAAAGCACAAGGTGGCTACTTTGAAGAATAAAAAAATCTAAAACATATTCTGGGTTATTTAACACATTTTTGTTGAATAAATAATTCCATCTTTGTCCTGTCATTATTACAGTAATGTGTTATTGGAGGCGTACAGTGAGCCCTTATAGCACATCCATAAGTACTATATACTAACAGCACAAGTGTCTTTTCAATATCCGTGTCATGTATACTTTAAAGAACCCTTTTAGCACATCTCTTCTTTAAAAAGCTTTGATGCATACTGTATGTCAGCTGAACAATTGCTCTTAAAATGAAGCGGTAATCATTTTGTCATGTATTAGACCGTCCCTCCCTATAACGCCTTCTGGAACATCATTTATTCATGATTGTGAGCGGAAGGACTTCATGAATGTACTCCGTAAAAACACACTGAAGTTATACAACATCAAACCTTATCTAAGATCCTTGATCTAAGCCATTCATAAATAATCCAGCATTGCTTTATAAAAGAATTATATAGCAAACCTGTATTTTAATACAGTGTTGCCTGTTAATGGCACTGTCTTTACATTTTTTCTACTTCTTTTAAACATCCTTCCCAATCATAGCTGCAGCATTTTTTAATGATTTTTTTCCTATCCCATGTTTCTCCTGTTCTCACTCTTATTGATTGGGGTTCATTTAATTTAGATGTGACTGGGCTTGAATAGTCAGATTAGGGTTCACTGCTAGGTAACTCCAGGTCAGTGGCATACCGGCTGAACATGAAATTAGATCAGAGTGCTGCCACAGAGATAATTTTATTAGAGTAATAAATGAATGTAATCTTTCCAAACACCTATATTCTAACTTTCTGTAGGAATAACTCATGTTTTCCCCTTAAATTTGCTTTAGATGGTTTACGTAATGTATTATGAACACCACCATTGAATAAAGCATTACAAAAAATAATTGACTTCCATTGTCTTATGATCACATTCATACCTTTTTGCAATTTTGCATGTCTGTCACGGTGGCTTAGTTGTAAGCACTTGCCTTGCACCTCCAGGGCCCGGAATCAAATCAAGTTCTCACGGATAGGCCCCAGAAACCCCCGTCCCCCCCACCCGCGACCCTGATACATGATAAAGCAGTATAGACATTTGAGTAAATTGCATTAGTTATTTTCACTTTTAATGTAATTTTTTAATCCAACACATCTGTTCCTGTATCTTAGTGCCATTTCTATAATGAAGCAATAAAAAGCCAAAAGGATAGTTTTTTTCCCCGAGCACTATTCTCACACAGGACGGCTTATTTTACCTCAAATGACCCCATTCAGGTCCCAGCACCATAATTGAATCTCGTCTAGTGGTGACAATTTGCTGCAGTCGATAGGAATTAGTTTTCTGAGATTTCATTAGGTCAGTGGAGTGAGGGTAAAAAGCATCTGGTTAGATTTCTTTTCTCGTTTCACTGCACGCTGTTTATAGAGCCCACTGATCCGGTAATTATTGTTTACGTATTGAAAATAAACAGATCCATCATAGGGGACATTCGTGACATCTATTCATAAACGGTGTCCAGTGTCTGAGAAATAACTGTTTATTCTATAATAAACGGACGCTTTTCATTTCCCAGGATTCAGAGGGCTTGGCGTACTTTGTTGGAGCGCAAACCAGGCCGTCGGGAGGAGCCAAAGGACCTCATGAATCATTTCGAGATGGTGTCACAGACAGACGCCCTTCCCACTAACCTTCCCACTGGAGAGCTGGGTCAAAACCTCACACTGGTAGGGAACCTTAATTGTGTGTGTGTGTGTGTGTGTGTGTGTGTGTGTGTGTGTGTGTGTGTGTGTGTGTGTCAGAGATTCATCTTGCAGGCTCGGGCTGGAGGATGAAGATGTTGAGTTGAGTGTTCCTTGGCTTGATGCCCAGCTCTATAATTAGCAGCTAATTAGATTAATTTGCTAAGTAGGTTGATTGATTAATGAAGTAGTCTGAGAAGTGCAGCACCCTTGTTCTGTCTGCCCTAAGGGCTCACTGTGAATTAAACACAGCTCACCAGCCCAAACAAACCGAACATACAAACACAGAACCAGCAAGACTTACAGCATTACTGTATATTGACGGGACTGTATGAGAGCCATCATGTCTTCATCTTCTCAAAAGGAGACGGTGTGCATCTTGCTTTTATTCCTCGCATTACCTCAATCCTGCTCCTCCCAGGGGCATGGTTATGATCTGAAAGCTGCAGATCAATGACGGAAAGATGGAGAGGGGTTCACTGAGTGCGGGATGTATTCTCCATGTTCTCTCCTGATGAATGAAATCATCATTCGGAACTTTCAGAGTCAGGGCAGTGCTCTGTTTAATTGTGTTCCTTTTCTTAATACGTATGAACTACACGTTAACTTTCTCCTGGTTTCTTAGATGCAAACGTTCTCCTGGTTTCTTAGATGCAACTGCTAACAAATAATGATGTAGCATGGATTTGCGTGGTGCTAAAAGTTGACGTACAAGCTTTAATATATTATTAGCAGATGACTTATGTGTATTATAGTTTCAATAAATGGACCGATTTATGTAATATAGGTGTTTGCAAAGAGCTAATTGCCTTCTTCCACATACACTGATCCGCCATAACGTTGACCACCCACCTATTACTGAGTAGGTCTCCCATTGCCACAAAAACAGTGATGATCTGTGTGTTCTGACACCTTTCTATTTGAACCAGCATTAACCTTTTCCTCAATTTGATCTTCACTAGCTTTTCTATTTCATCTGACTACACGAGCCAGCTTTCACTCCCCATGTACAGTAGTGAGCCTTGGCCACCCGTGACCCTGTCGCCAGTTCAACGGCTTTCCTTCCTCTGATCACTTTTGGTATGTCCTGACCGCTGCAGCCTGGGAACAATTTGCACAAGAGCTGCAGTTTTGGAGTTGTTCAGACCCAGTTGTCTAGCCATTAAAATTTTTGGAAGTGGGTGGGATATACTGTATTAGGCAGCAAGTGAACCTGACATTGATGCGTTGGAAGCAGAAAAAAATGGCAATCGTTAGGATTTGAGTGACTTTGACAAGGGCCAAATTGTTTGAGCAACTCCAAAATTGCAGCTCTTGTGGGATGTTCCTGGTCTGCAGTGGTCAGAACCCATGACCTGGCTGCTAACTCATTGGTTTCCCTCCATGGAAACATACACACCAAAAGTAATCCATCTATGGAAAACCAGTGAACTGGTGGCCAGGTCATGGGTGGCCAAGGCTTAATGATGCACATGGGGAACGAAGGCTGGTCCACATAATCCAATCCAATAGAAGTGCGAATGTACAGTAGATCCAGTTGATAAAAACATTAATGCTGGTTGCGATAACGGTGGTGTGTCTGAACACCCAGTGCATCACTGTTATGTTGGCGGAAGGGAGGATCGTTATGTTATGGCTGATTGGTGTATCCAGTATATGAGCTCTCAGACATGCAAAATTGGCTACAGTCATAGTTATTGTCAGGGGACCCACCAGAGGGTATAGACAATTTTGGTCTGTTGGACAAACACTTTCTGTTGAGCCAGTGAGCTGAGTTGCCTCCTTTCTAATTTTAGATTGTCAAATAATCCAATTAGGCAAGATAAGAATTTTATAAAGCAGTGACGTTATGAAGTTTAGTACAATGAACTCAACAGTGGTCTAAGATGAAGAAAGTGTAATGTAGAGTAACCCTCCCTGGAAGAAAAAAACGGAAGAACCCAATGATACCCAAAGGTCCTCATGCATATTTATGAAATGTGAGACCATGGCGAGCATGTATGAAATATTGAATATTCATCAGTTCAGCTATGTAGCTCAGCATTGTAATGAAATCTAGCTATGCTTGCTTGAAAACACGCACAGCAGGATGGATCTAATGATGGACGCTTTGAAGTTGCTCTTAGTTACGGTTCAAGACGAGCCGTGCTAGAAAATCGTACCAAGTCGATAGGCTAATTGTGGGTTCCTGTTGCTGGAGGGCTTCCTCTATTAGGACCTGTTTATTAGACATGAGATGACATTCCTTTCTAAAGGGGTCATTGGATTGGGCATTGTATCCTCTGTAGGGTGTTTCTTTTTTGAATAGTAAATGAGGAATGAATAACCATGAGGATAAATGATAAATAAGGCCCATGGTTATATAGTACTGGACCACCAGTGCAAGCATTCATTTTTCTATTCGTAAGAATTTATTTGAGCATATTGTGTTTTGAAGTGTTTAAACTCACTCACTCATCATCTATACCGCTTTATCCTCTATACAGGGTCATGGGGGGCCTGGAGCCGATCCCAGGAAAAGGGCAGAAGGGCACACACAGTTACACACACATTCACACACTGCAGGCAATTTGGGAATGCCAATTAACCTACTCTGCATGTCTTTGGACTGTTGGAGGAAACTGGAGTACCTGGAGGAAACCCACATGCAAAGTGCTTGCACACACACCAAGGCAGGAGTCGAACCCGGACGTGTGCCACCCCTATGTTTTGAACCTTTTATTTATTTTATTATTATTATCATTTTTTTATTATTGCTCTATAGGGGTAGGGTTACTTTGCAGATGCTCACTTGTGAAAACTGTGCTTTTGTGCCAAGCTAATTTAATTGAATTTTCTTATATTCTTAATGTAATTTAAATGTAGATTTGGACTTTAATGTCTAAATTCTCTGTTTAATGGTAAAAATGAATCTGAATTAATAGAAAAAAGTCAAATTTATAGAATATTTGCTTCAGCACTAATGTACAGTATATTGGACTGAACTGGGCATTAATGTGTGATGATGGTGATTCAGGTCAATAGCCAGTGCAGAGTGGAAAACATATACAGTACACACTCATCCACATTAGACGTACAGCAAGGGTGTGTACAGTATGTTCCGAGATCCACTGTTGCCATGTGACTGCAAATTCTGGCCTTTGTCATAACTTTTAACTGCGGCTTCATGACGTTATGTCTCACTGTTAATGCTGAAAATTGATGGAATTTTATTTAATTACATTTTTTAGTAGGTAACTGAGTGTTTCAAAAATATTTCCCATACACCATGACATGACTGCTTTACTTATTGGGGCCAAATTGTTTATTTATTTATTTATTTATTTATTTCTACAGTATAATTCACTTATGATCTATTTGACAGCCGTCTCACTCTGGCTAGGCTTATTTCCTTACATTTATTTCCTAGTGAATGTAGGTTAGCTACATAAGTGTGTGTTTTTGGAGTATATCTACACACACACACTTAGCCCATAAAGGAATGCACCCAAATTAGCCATTGATTTTTTTTTTTTTTTTTTTGTGAGATGGGAGAGGTTGAGATTTATTGCAGATGTCTGTGACTGAAGAGAAGCCTCATATTTCTCACACACACATGGAGAGAGGAAGAGCGAGGGAGAGCGAGCGAGCACAGAGGCTTGTATAAGGGAGCCAATCATTTATTGCTCATTAGTTTAATCATATTTAATGAGGTTGGTCTAACTTCTCTGCAGGATGGGGCTGGTCCTGTTTCTTCGGCAGCTTCAGGTCACCATGTGTGGCTCATTAGTCTCTCTCACTCTTGCGCACGCACTCGTATAGTACACACACACTCGCGCCTCCAGGGTCGAGGGTTCGATTACCGTCTCGGTTCTGTATGTGTGAAGTCTCCCAGTGCTTTGAGGGTTTCCTCTGGGTGCTCTGGTTTCCTCCCAAAGTCCAAAGATGTTAGGCACAGTAGGCTAATTCTCATTTCCAAATCGCCCAAAATGTGAGTGTGTGTGTGTAACCCTGGTGTGCCCTGAGTCAGCTTATATACAGTACTGTAGGTTCCAGGCTTCCTGTGCAGGATAAGTGGTATAGAGAATGATTGTGAGCGTGTATTAACCAGTATTTCTGATAACACTGATCAGTGTTTCTGTTAATCCTAATTTTAGTTATACAGTATATAAGAAACTGTATACTGTATATCTCAGATTAGGATTAGCAGGAAAACAATGATCAAATGTTTTCATCACTTGATTTATCTGATTTATCTGAGTTTTATTAGGGAAAAATGTGTGTGTGCTTACAGTATGTAATTCTGACAGGGAACATAATTTGGACATGGTACTGTACTTCACGTACACACACGCACGAAGTACACCTGAGCAGTTGTTCAACGTTGAAACAGAAATCGACAAAAAAATATCACAGATCACACGTCCCTCCTCTCTACCACCACCTTCACCTTTCGTTTCTTTCTCGTCTCTGTCCAACCTTCTCCTTTGTCTCTCTCTCGGGAATGTCTAGAGCCAGATGAGGGCTTCATTCTTTACTCTAAAGGTTAGTCTCTCGCTCGTCCTCTCCCCCTCTGTACTCTCCGTGTGTCCAGTGAAGTAAATCCCACATAATGAGGTCCCCGGAGGGATGGGATGATGGTATTTTCTTTGTCTTTAACCCCTACTGAAGGCACAGGCTCAGAAACAGGAATGAAAGAGAATCATTATAGTTTTTTTCTTTTCTTTTCTTCTTTTTTTTATCGCTTCACGAAATGCTTAGTGAAGCTCAGCTTAGCTAATGTTTAAGGAAACAATCTGTGAATCTGTGCTTATGAGACAGTTTCTCCAGTGGGGGATTTTTATAAACAGATAAGCGCCTGGCATGGCTAATTGGTCACTAATTAGCATTCGTTTTAACAAAGCGCTGCACCTGCTCAATGCCAGGGATTGTAAATGCGTTTTAGTTAAATGAACGCTGTTTAGAATGAACAACAACGTTATCGTGTTCTTTCCATTTTTGACTGCGTTCCTGCCTCGCTGCTAGAACCGTCCGTGTGCTCAAGTCAAGATGACCGAACCTTATTACAGTGGTACCTTGGCATACGGGCATACAATTTGTATTGCGAAACGCATTTTCTCATAGGAAACAATGTAAATGCAAATAATCCGTTCCAGCACCTAAAATAGATCACCAATATTTCCTAATTCCCATCACCATAATCATATTGTATATATATATATATGAAGGCTATTAAAACATTTAGAAAAGACAAGTAAATAAAGTAAAATATGAAATAAATAGTCGTTAAACCTCAGATAACCTTATTTTATAATTCTTCTTGGCACCGGCTGGTGTGAAAATGCGCTTTCCGTTTTCTTCTTTCTACTGTACTTGATAACATTCTTGGGACCCATGGTGCTCTGTCTTCACTAAATCTTATTTATGTACACTTGTTTTTGTTTGGTACGTGCAAATTTTCAATTCTTAGGGTAAAAATTCTTTAAGCGCAACTTTATTTAGTTTAAATTCTTTAACAAAAGATCTTCCCTACTTTTAATCTCTATAATAAATGCAAAGAGAAAAAGATAATAAATGTACATATTGACCCACACGCACAGAAACGGATGCTTTACTGGGGTTCACTGTTGATGCATCTCTTTTCATTCATTCCTTCACTTTCTTTTGCTTTCTAAAAGAGTGCACAATTGTGTTTGCTGTAGCTGTGATCCTACTGGGGAATGAGAATTAGCATGAAGTTACACTAGCATCAGAAATCTGGGAGACAGGAACAGGGCGGTGCATGAGGAAGACAAGTTGAGGGATGATATCTCACTTTCTTTCTTTCTTTAAAAAAAAATTGTGTTAATTATTAGGAATCTCTCTCTCTGTGCCTTTCTATCTGTTTCTCATTCTCTCTTCTTTGGCCTTTTTTTCAGGATGTCTGTCAGTGTATGGACTCTCTCTGTATCAATTCTGTTCTCTCCTTTTTCATTTCACCCTTCCTTTCTCAATCCATCCCCTTTGTACCAAAGGAGCAGATCAGCTGTCAAGCTCTCTTTTCTTATCCACCAGTTGGTAACCTCCATTACCTCACTTCTCTTGATGTCCCCTGATAGACAAGATCATTGGCGTTGATGTCATACTGGTTATTAAAAAGTTCACACAGAAGGATGAATCTGATTTGGTACTAAATAAAGTTTAACTAATTGCTCATATCGAAACGTATGATTTTGCAGTGGATCATGTTTAACCAGGGCTTGACACGATTTGAAATGGATTTACTAAACACAGTGACAAAATCTTATCTTTGGTGCCAGAAAGTGGAACACTTTTTTTTTTTTTTTTTTTTTAAGTTTTGACAATGACACAAATGGCACAGTCTCCTTTTTTTTTTTTTTAAAGATCTTTTTGTCACATGTTACTATGGTATACTGAGGCATAATTACCAGCATTTCATAAGTGTCAAACTTGCAAAGAGTCAATGTTTTTTTCAAAACCTCTACAATCCGCCCTGCCGTGCTGTTGGTCAACTTCTGGGCCACATCCAGACTAAAGGCAGCCCATTCTTGCATAATCAATGCTTGGAGTTTATGGGTTTTTGCTTTATGGCCACCTACATCTTGAGGATTGACCAGATTCTCAATGGGATTCAGTCTTTCTTTAGTAAAGACAGAGCACCATGGGCAAGCAAGAAGAAAACGGAGCTGCTTTCAGTTTTGTTTTCGCACCAGCCGGTGCCAAGAAGAATCATAGATTAAGGTTACGTGAAATTTAACGACTATTTATTTCATATTTTACTTAATTTACTTTTCTTTTCTAAATGTTTTAATAACTTTCATATACGTACAATATGATTATGGTGATGGGAAGTAGGAAATATTGGTGATATTTTTAGGTGGCTGGAACGGATTATTTGCATTTACATTGTTTCCTATGAGAAAATACGTTTTGCAATATGAATTAAACCCGTATGCCGAGTTACCACTGTAATAAGGTTCGGTCGTCATGACTTGAGCACACGGATGGTTCCACCAGCGTGGCAGGAACGCAATCAAAAACAGAAAGAACACAACAACGTTGTTGTTCAGTCTAAACAGCGTTCATTTAATTGAAAGGCATTCTTTATTCATGGCTGTGTTCTTAGACAAGGGAGTGGGCACACTCATGATTTTGCTTAAGAAACAAATCCACACATTTACTGTTGGCATGACACAGGACTGATGGTAGCGCTCACCTTTTCTTCTCCGGACAACCTTTTTTTCCGGATGCCCCAAACAATCAGAAAGGAGATTCATCAGAGAAAATTACTTTACCCCAGTTCTAAGCAGTCCAATCATTGTACCTTTTGCAGAATTTCAGTCTGTCCCTGATGTTTTTCCTGATTAGAACTGACTTATTTGCTGCCTGTCTTGAAATATATGAAGTTGAGTGCTACCATCAGTCTTGTGTCGTACAATAATTCATGGCGAATTAATATTTAGGTCATTCTCAAAACTTTTGGCCACGGCTGTGGCATTTTGTTTTCCCGTTCATTATGAGCCTCTTAGCGATGTTCTAGGATGTTATGGTAATCTTGCACTCTTCTTTAAGCACAACAAGGTCTTTGATTCAAAGTCTTGCAGCATATTAATATCTTGCAGTTTCCCACAGATGATTATGATTATGTGTGTGTGTGCGCGCGCATTTCATATGTAGTTGTGTGAGCAGTTAGTAGTATATATAGATGTGTGACTGTTTCATATATGTGTATGCAAGTGTTTCATATGTGTGTGCATGAGTGAAGTTTGATTTAAGCCCTATACGGCGCCTCATAGATGATGATATATTTTTGGTGCACATTACTAAGCTTATCTTTTATACATTCTGTTTTAAGCTTTTTCTTTTTATGCAGCAGGCATGTGGGTCAGCTCAACATTTTGACCTTTTAAGACAAAGGTTGAATGGCTATATTATACAGTATGTATGATGTATTATATTATATTATATTATATGGTTATATTTTAAAATAACAAGAACAACCCTCAGATTTTATCCGTAGATCTTGAGTGATCGTGGAATGATGATGTTAATGGCTTTATACCCTATTATTCTGTAAGTTTATGTCTGTGAACACTGGCACATGGGACTGACACAAGGCTTTTTTTTCACCTCTAAACTCAACTTCACTCCTACGGTTCTCCTTCTTTCCTTTTGTCCTAATGCACTTTAACACGATGGCAAATAATTGAGCTGTCTGTCACTCACAGATTATTTAAACACTTTCCCGGCATTATAGGTACTGGTATATTGGCTGAGACATGCAGGCACCCTGGAGAACCCCATTTCAGCAATAATGAATCCCATTTATTCCATCTTTATGTGCCCATTTTTATCACGGTTTGTGTGTGTGTGCATGAGCGTCTGCGCATTTGTGATAATCCATATGAGTTATCCTCCAATGAAGACTGGGACTGTCAATTATTGAAATTAAATTTTAATATTTAATTACGATTAAGATTTAGCACCCAAATGGATTTAAATATTAATGAGGCCATAATGTTACATTGCCACAGACAGACCAAGCATCAGCAGTGGAATTATACATGATCATATTAGATGATTATTGATACAAAATGATCAAAAGCAAGGGCTCAACATATTACTTTCTGGTTCAATTTAAACATGAATTATTCTAAATATCATTTTTCATCACCAGCTTCCAGTCAAGAAAATAATCTCGTGTCATTTTTACAAAAAAATATATATGAACAGCTGCATTTCTGACAATTTTTAAAAGATGTTGGGAGAAAAAAAATACTATGCATTTATTGAGAGTCCTGCAAAACGTATTTATAAAACATAAAAATGTGTGTTACAGTAAAAGTTTATGTTCATCTATATAAATAAAAGAGAGTTTTTTTTTCTGTACATTGGTCAGAACTCGCTCTTTCAAGGATATTTTTTTCAAAACATTTCAAAGATATCTTTATATTTTATACATCAGAGGACGTGGAACCAGCCTCAGAAAATTTTGTCTGTATGTCTGTCCAGACAGATTTTTTTCACAGCATCACACTGGACAGGATTTAATAAAATTTTGCTATGCCTCTATTATTTGCCTGAAGTTCAACCTGTGTCATAAATGAAATAAAAAATGTTTAGTAAAAGGGAAGTTTTGTGCCAGATTATAAACCAGAAGTTTTGACAGTGTACTGGGCATGCGTCAAACTGTGGGCGCGTCTTAAATCGACCCCTGAATGGAATTTAATACAACTTTTGCAGTACTGCTACACCAGCCAACACACCAACAATGAATGGGCACGTGAGCATTAGACCATAAAAGCAATGGAAGAAAGTGGCCTGGTCTGATGAATGGCCAGGTGTGTGTATTGCTTACCTGGGGGAAGCAGTGGTGCTAGAATGTGTTATGGAAAAAAGGCAAGCCAGGGGCAGCATTGTGATCTATGCACGTTTTGTTGGGACTCCAGGGGTTCTGTACAGTGGCCGAGAAGTGCAAAACAAAATAACAAAATCGGAAAACAAAATAAGAAAACTGAGAAACAAAATAAATTCTAAAACTAAATTACAATTTTGAAGACAAAAATTTTGTGTTATTTTATGTTATTTTGTTTGCGGATTGGTCTTTTTGTTTTTGAATTTATTTTGTTTTTTCAGTTTTATTTTGTTGTTTTATCAATGAATTGATTTTGTTTTGCTCTCCTCGGCCGCCATAGTCCTGGCAATTATGTGGAAGTTACTTTGACACGTACCATCTTTTTAAACATTGCCAAAGATTAAATGCACACCTTCATAGAAACAGTATAAACTACTGGCAGTATTCTTTTTCAGCAGGAGAATGCGTTCCTGTCTCACTGCAAAAGTTGTTCAGAAATATTGTAGTTTGAGAACCATGACAAAAGAGTTTAGAATGTTCACTAGGTCTCCAAGTTCCCTAGATCTCAGACACGTCTTGGTCCCAAATGCCACAATAACATAGGACAGATGATTTTAAATGTAATGTCTGATGATTAATTCAACAAGTGTTTACCAAGTTAGAAAGAGTAAAAAAACGTAGCAATTTAAATAGTTGTTCCTTTTGGTGCCAGCAGCATTAAAAGGATTAGAATGTGATGGAGCTTACACACACACACACTGTGTTCTCTCCTCTTCTCCTGATCGGCAATTGATCACTAAGATGTGATGCAATACAATAACATTTTCTTAAATCGGATTGCTAATTTAAGTATTCATTTATTATTATTATTATTATTATTATTATTATTATTATTATTATTATACTTTTACATAATAAATAAATGGAGTTTGCATGTTCTCCTTGTGTTTAGTGGGTTTCCTCCAGGTACTCCGGTTTCCTCCCACAGTCCAATGACATGCAGCTTACGCTAATTGGCGTTCCCAAATTGCCCGTAGTGCGTGTACATGTGTGCCCTATGATGGATTGGCACCCTATCTCGTACCCTCAGTACCCTGGGATGTGCTCCAGGCCCCCAGAGACCCTAAATACAGGATAAAGCTCTTGTACCTTCTCTGGCCTCAGCTGTGAAACCTGTGGAATAACAACAGTCATTTCGGTGATAAGATACCTAATGAGTAATAACAAAACTGAGTGTATGATGTAGTTTGTAGTAATTGAGTTGTTGGCTTAAGTCAGTTGATAAAATTTATAAACAAAAACAAATTTTTTCTCTCATAATTACATTTTCATTTTCCACCTTATTTCCAAAACAGATAGAGTCATTTATCCGTTTCCTGTTGCTTCTTGTTTTTCCCACGCTTTGCTCTTTTTTTTTCCTCTCATCTCATTATTTTACTCTCACCTGTTCAGGCTCTGCTGTGATTGTCTTTGGCATGTTTCATCTGTTTAGCTTCAGGCCCTGATGTTGGCTGTTTCTCTAATGTTGTGCTAATGTGGTGATTTGGCAGTGGATAAGAGGCCTTATTTCTTTTGTTGGTAGATAACAGGGCATTCAGACAAATCGGCTGGAATAGACTATGGTCTCTTTGGACATTTATTCTTATAATATGACAAACTTAAGTGTTTTTAGAATAATGATTTACAGATTCAAACTGAACTTCAAGCCAGATTGACTTGAAACTCTGCTGATTTATCCTAGACACATTTCCTTTCCTTTCACACATTATCTTATCCCAGACACTCCAGAATTAGACACACACCTGCTCACACTTGCTCTGTAGCTTCCTCATGTACCCTGTTCTATATTCAATCTTCCCATTCCTTTCCTTCCTTATATTTGCTCCATCTCTCTCCTTTGCCTTCTTTTATCTTTGCACCTGTTTATGAATGGCACTTTAAAAAGATGGCACCGTTATCCACTTATACTGTAGGTCCTTGTCATTTGTATATAACTGTCAGGATATTATTGAACAACTAGGATTTTGTACATTGTGTATATTCTTTATATTATGTATACAGGCTTGTGGAAGGCCTGGAGCCTATCCTAGGAGACATAGGGCATGAGGCAGGATCTACCCTGGACGTGGTGCCAACCCGTCGCAGAGCACACCCATACACACATTCACACTCATGTACATGTACAGGAAACCCACCAAGCACGGAGAGAACATTCAAACTCCATGCACACAGACCCCAAGGTGGGAACCGAACCTGAACCTACACCACATAAATATCCTGATAAATTGTTATGGACATTTCTTGCTTATATTCCAAGTCGTACCTACCTACCATTATATAAAAAAAAAAATAATAATAATATTCCTTCCAAACTAACAAAGCTTCTGTTAACACCCTTTGTATGAGGTTCTTTCTTAGCTGCTTTTATTTACTTATCGTAATAATTCTTTTGGAGAATTATTGTAAATATTATGTATGTAGACTCTTTGTTAGCCATAAATAGTGGGTCATTTAAAGGTCTTTCTTGCTATCCAGTGGAGATTTCTGCTGAAACAGCTTTCTGAAGTCGTCGGTATATGCAGCAATGCCGGTTCAGTTCTTTCAGGTCTTTGTTTTCTCCGAATCAATATCCACTTTCAAATACACTGGATGAAACTAAAGCTGGCCTTTCTTTCCACTGCAGTCTTTTTTTGTTTCACTGGTTAAATCTCAGACAGGAAAAAACCTGGTGGCCTTTCAAGCCTCCAGCCTCATGGACATCTTATTTCACATTTATTGTGGCATTAAAGCAGAGTAATAGTGACAAGTATACTACACCCTATTTATGCCTTAATGAGTTTTCAGACTTTCCCCCATTTTTCCCTTCCACAGTGGCACTTGTTTTCTATTGAATGCTTTAGGCAGTGTAACAACTGAAGAGTTTTCCAATCCAGGGTTTTGCGATGGGTGGCTACATGGATCTCAGCAACTGTTCTGCCTGCTTTTTTAACCCCCTGTTCAGCAACTCTTATTAACACCAAAACTATTTCATAACACTGCAATCATACATACAATGTCCTTGAAAGCATATAGACATGCTATTTGTGTCAGTGTTTATCATAATGCATTACAATGTGATAATGACATGCATAACTTTTAAAAGAATTGCCCAAATGAACAAAACCTTAATAAGAAACATATTTAGCATAGTCCTCTATGCTGTGCAGGTGTGAACGTGTAACATCTGTTCATTTGTAACTGCGGTAAGAACAAAAAAGGACCCCTCCACTTGTGATTTGCATGAAAAAGATGCAGCGTGCAGTGATTCGTTTTTGTTCTGTGAGGGTGCTGAAAGAACTCACAGAAGAGCATGAACAGAAATGTTTGGATATCTGCAAATAAAATTTGGACTGATACTCTAAGGAAGGTGAAAGTTTCATTACTGGTGATGAGACATGGGTTTTATCACTATGAGCATGAGATAAAAAAAACAACAACAACAACAGAGTATGGAACGGAAACATCCTCAATCGCCAAGCAAGAAAACGTTCAAAAGTCAACCATCGGTCTGAAAATTGATGCGTACAGTTTTCTGGGATTCTCAAGGGCCAGTACATGTACAAAAAGGTTCAACAATCAACAGTGCTCATTACAGTGAGACGCTTAAGAGCTGAAGCCCAAACTTCAGATTAAATGCAGAGGACTGCTATCCAAGGGCTTGCATGATGATGCACGTCTGCACACGTCTGCCCACACTGTCGACACTCTGCAAAAACGTTTTAAGGTGTTCAAGCACCTCCCTATAGTCCAGGGCCCGTATTCACAAAGCTTTTTAGAATTCTCTCAAGGAGCTCCTATCTCAGCTTAAAAAGTCCTGGCTGGGAGTCTTTAGACTAAAACTGATTTAGAATTTAAAATTTTTTAGAGCAACTCTGAGTAAGGAAAGTAGAAAAACTTTAATCTTAGTGAGGAGGTGTGGTTGACCCTGTTGCTAGGGATGATGCAGCAATTCAAGGACTGTGATTGGTTAATAAAAAAATAACCTCTGACCTCTGCAAAGGTTTTGAAATGTGCTTTTTGTGAAGACAGAATACATGATAATAGAACAAACCGTGAAATCATCATTTTTGTATATGAATAAATTGTATCATCATGACTACTGGATACTTTATGCAAAGTTTCTAGGCTAAATGTCTTAAAAATAATTAAACACTCAAACGTTGAAAATGTGTCGACTTTTGAAGCAACCAATTTCCACACAGTAGGTACTATATTTAAGTTCTCATATTTATATGGGAATATTTAAACAACCATTAGGAATATTAGAATATAGGAATATTTCTTCCTTCCACCATTTTGTCCTGTGCTAGAGAAACTCTTAAACCTCTTAAAAGTCCCCTTCTCTACTCTTAACAAATTTTACCTTAGGAGCTGTTTTTAGGGCTAAGATGTTTTGTGAATAATTTTTATCTTTACTAAGATTTAATCCTAAATTTAAGGGGAAATTCTAAGAAAATCCCATAATGCTAAGATTTTTCTTAGAATTTCGTCACTAGGAGCAACTTTTAGGCTTAAGAAGCTTTGTGAATAAGGGCCCAGATCTTTATTCCATCAGTCTTTCACCTGTTTAGTCCCCCAAAAGCAGCCCTGAGAGGATGAAGATTCACTTCTGATGAAGAACTGAAGACAGCAGTGCATTTGTGGTTTATACCTCAGCCTGAAAATTAATCTTGTTGCCTGATGGACAAAGTGTTTTGACAAGCAAGGAGATTATGTAAAAAATATACAAATAAAATTGAATTGAAGAAAAAAATTATTTGCCATTCCCAAAAGTTTGTTAAAGCAAATTCGACAGCAAGAGTGCGGGTAATTTTTGACTCACCCTTGTATTATTCCCTAAGGCGGTTTTCGGTTTAGCTGTATGTGTGATCGAGCCTTAATGCGAACTGCAGCTTTGCTTTTCTGTCTCGTCCACAAATCCAGAGTCAGTCACTATGGAGCTTTCAGCGGAGTGCCATCAATTCTACAGGGCCCAGAAGAGAAGTTGGCTTAGAAACCTGAGCTACGATCATGACAGAGCTATAAGTGAGGGATTTTACGGGGACAATTCTTCTTCTTCTTTTTCTTTTTTAATCCTACAGCCCGGACAGTGCAGCTTAGATAAGAATTTAAAGCCTTGCAGCGATAGGCCTGAAACGGATGGAATGAGAGAGAATGTCGACTTTGTTGTGTTACGTCACAGAACAAAGCTATCCTGCTGAGAGGATAAAGTCACTATTTCTGTCTGCTTGCCATGAAACTAGAGATAATGTGGTAGAAGCTATAGCCAGTCTTAAACAGTGTGGACCATTACTTTCTGGCGTTAGATTTTTGTTACATTACAGTAACGATTAATATCCCTCCATCCAACCATTTCTCCAGTCCGACTGGAGACAACTTTACAACTATGGTGGGACCTCTGGTCAACATTCACACACGCGTTCCCCCAATTTGGGAACTTAGGCCATTTAGCCTAATATGCATATCTTTGGACTGTGGGAGGAAACCGGAGAACCCGGAGAAAACCCACCAAGCATGCGGAGAACACGCAAACTCCACGCACACAGACACCAATGCATGCATGGACTTGCACCCAAACCCTGGAGGTGCAAGGCGACTGCACTAATCACTACGCCACCATGCCGCCAATATACATGCATGCATGCACAGAATATTTAGCCTTAGCTAGATCAAATTAAAGTCACTTCCATTGATAGATCTTATCATCTTTATAAATATCAATCTTTTGACTAAAAGAAGCCACCTAATTTGTTTGATTCTGTGATATAGTGCATCTACAATGCCACAATGGACATATTCATATTATGAATTCATTAACAGTATTTTTCAATGCAGAATGTCCCTCTGGTAAGAAAGCATGGGACTCGGTGAGTGAGGCTGAAAAGGGAGAGACAAGATTCTAAAAACAAAAACAGTCATAGGTTATATCCGAAAGCTGAACATACAGATAGGTTTGTTCAAAATAAGCAACTTTTTCTACAGTACGTATACTGTAGAAAAAAGCTGTTGCATGATATTTTGTTCAATTTGTATATATTTTGTTCAATTCTTTTCCCCCTCCTGTCTGTGAAGTGCACTGGTGTGGAGAACTATGCAAATGCATTGCATTATTACAGCATATAAAGCACACACACACATACACATATTCACACAGTTTGGATGGAATGTTCGCTGCTGCATCAGGTCACAGTGGAGTTAAGCACCTGGAAGCAGTCTGATGGAAAGCACACCCGCTGTTTATACTTCCACACAGGATGAATTTCATGAATACGGAAATGTAATACGGATTCTTTGTGTTGTGAATCTATAAAACCTGGTTGACTTGAAGTGACAGATAGAAAGACAGCATGGGGTGAGTTTGTTGAATTCCTAAGCAGAGAGACATATACTGTATGTGTGGTCAGGGTCAATCCTAACACACTTTTTCATATTGAGTCTTTTGCAGTCTAGTAGAAATCTGCCTAGTAGATCTCTCTCTCTCTCTCTCTCTCTCTCTCTCTCTCTCTCTCTCTCTCTCTCTCTCTCTCTCCACATGAAAGCAGTTGTCTCCATGGTGCGCTGGTTATGACGTGTACTTGGATGTGAAGGTCAGACAAGCTGTGTGCGATTAATTATTTACATGAACGTATATGTCAGCTTTTACTCTCGTATACCAGATTTACTGTATACACGGTACTGTATTTTATGTACTGGTGTTGCACATCGTGGCCTAAGAGTAAGAGTATGGGACCATTTTAGGACCTTGGTACAAAATACAATTAAGGGAAACTTAAAATTGTTTTATTCATTTGTCTGTCTCTCTGTTTTAATAAGAATTATATTGATTGGACAATCATTGACTATAATGGATGATCAGTTGAGTTCTTGTGCATTTCAACAGATCAATTCTGAAAAATAGCAAACAATTTAAATTGTTAAAAATCCCTAAAACATGCTATGTTTCAAGTTTTTTCCCCTGCACAATGCTACAAATGTGGCCATTAAGCATGCACATTTTTTTCCTGCAGGAGGCCGCAATTCGTCTCACGGAGTGTCGCGAAGTCCCACAAGCACCATTTTAGAATTTAAATAAATTGTGTTGTGCTTGGAACCACGATTGTGTAGTGATTAGCACTGTCGCCTTGCACCTCCAGGGTCTGGGTTCAATTCCCAGCCAGGCTCGATTCCCGTCTCTGTGTGCATGGAGTTTGCATGTTCTCCCCGTGCTTGGTGGGTTTCCTCCAGGTAGTCCGGTTTCCTCTCCCAGTCCAAAGACAACATGTAGGTTAGGTTAATAGGCATTCCCAAATTGTCTGTAGTGTGTGAGTGAGTGTATATGTGTGTGCACTGCGATGGACTGGCCCCGAGTCCAGGGTGTACCCTGTCTTGTGGCCTAATCCTTGTGGGATAGGCTCCAGGCCCCCCATGACCCTGAATACAGGATAAAGTGGTATAGGCGATGAGTGAGTGAGTGTGTTGTGCTTTAAAGAATATCCGCAAGATAGCAGAAACACTCAAACCAAGCATCAGCATTTCAAGCTGACCAGTTATACAGTTTTCTTGGAAAAAAGGTCTGGTCCTACCCAAATGGTGCTTATGTGGTTTTTACGAAATAACGATACACGTAAACCAATGGAGGAAAATCTCACCATGAAGAGCGTGATATGCAAAATTGGTCACAAAGAGTCTGTGCACAGTAGTATAACTTAATGGTTGTAAGTCGGGGACTACTTGTATTTTTAAGAATCTTTCCAAACTGTATGTTAACTGAACACCTTCATGCCAACATAACCTTACAGTGTTGTATCATGGTTTTGTTCAGGTTTATATTGAATACTGAACAACTGGATGCAGAGATGGTTTGAGGAGACTTTGATTTCTTTTAATCTGTGTTATTCTTGCATAATTTTGAGTGTATAGTCGAAATATAATATCAGTGTTTCTCGTGGCAAAATTTTTACAAACTGGTCATATTAAAGCCCTCTACAGTATCTACTTACAGTATTCTTCACAAGTAAAAAGTCTTATTAGCAAATTATCTCTGTTACAGAAATTGCATTCCCCTGGAGTCAACCAGTCTCTGTTCCTGAGTACCTGACAGCAGTGTATAAACTGCTGATGCGGCGTGCATGACGAGTGATAGGCATAGTAAATTAAATTACATTTTACACCTGCATCAAGTTTCATTTTCCTTCTGATGACGAGCCATCAGCTGATATTAAACAGTATGTAGTTTTACAGTAACTATCGCTGGGTTCCTGGCTAACAAAGCCACCAGGCTACTCGGTCTTGCCTTTATTCTATTACGTGTTTCCACCGAATCATGTGACGCCAGCCGAAGACATCTTTTCAAACTGCTCGCTCATGCATCGTTGGGGCCGGTGTAACAAACTTGGAGGACAGCGCTATCCGCTCCTTCCGATTGCGTGAGCTCACAGATGCCCATGATTGGCTGTAGAGCCGTGATTGATGTCAAGGCGCTAAGTGCCTCGCATCCCACCTCGTTGAGAGAGCTTGGCCAATCAGCTCTCTTCAGACCTCCAGCTGCGGGAGGCTACAGCATCACCCGGGAATCGAACTCGCGATCGCCAGAATATAGGTCGAGCACTTTACCACTGCGCCACTCTTCCCTTAATTTTATGACTAACTGTAGCTAAGATGCTGAACACCAGAAAAGAGACACTAGTGGTGTGATAGGCTGACTAAAAAAAAGGGATCTTCAGGTACGTCTGTATGCTGGATGTGAGTGCATTTTTCTTCTCTATACTCACCAGAAAAGAAAGGGCATCCATCAAGGAAGAGATGAGAAAGTTGAATGGTGTGAAGTAAGTAACTTTTTTCTATTAAAGAAAAAAGTTATTGTGCTCTCTCTCTGTATCTCTCATGCTCTTTTTTTCTCAGACTCTCTTGTTCAAACACTCTCTCTGTCTCTTCATCTTACATGTAAAAGCTCTGTCTGAGCAGATCGAAATTCAGATTTCACAATCTTTTGTGAATAAACTTTCATCTCTCTCTCTCTCTCTCTCTCTCTCTCTCTCTCTGGATCTAATTTAAAGCACTTTATTGACTTAAAACAATGGCACATTTGTATTTAATTTCCCAGAAAGTGGGTCATATTTACATAGCTTCTCAGATCTCAAGTGTAACTGTGGACATAACCGAGTCCACATAAGGATCTTGGACACCGTCATGAATCTTAGTTACTTACAATTCTGAAATGAAGTCTATTATTCTTCTACGACACTGGTTCAAGTGAGGGGCAGTACTAGTGTCCAGCACCCATGTCTAAATGATTCCTGTCATCATGATGTATGCTTCTCATCTACCTTTTTAATTTGTTTTACTGGCAAGCACACTGAAACAAAAACACTGACATTATTTTATTAATTGATTAATACTAATATTGGTTGCCTTTCGGCTACTCCCGTCAAAGGGTCACCACAGTGGACCATCTGATCTGTACAACAACTTAGCACAGGTTTTATGCCCTTCCTGATGCAACCCTCCCATTTCATCCAAGCCTGGGACCGTTTTGCTCATTTTTTTCTGCTTTTAGATGATGCCTAATGTATCCCACCCACTGCCAGCAACCAATGAAATGAGATCTTGAAAATGTTGCTACTGTGAGAAGGGCCAGACTGTGATGGCTTGACAACTGGTTTAAAGCAACTCCAAAACTGCAGCTCTTGTGGGATGTTGCTTGTCTGAAGTGGTCAAGACCAAAAGTGACCCAAGGAAGGAAAACCGGGGAACTGGCGATAGGGTCACTGACGCACAGGGGGAGTGAAGGCTGGCCTGTATAGACCGATCCAATAGAAGAGCTACTGTAGACATACAAGTGTTTTACTGTTTTGGTGGCAAAGTGGGAGACGTTCAAAATTAGGGTGGACATCATGGTACTGTATGACTGAGCAGGGTGTATAATCTCCCTCTGTCTTTCATCGTCTACACCGCTTTATCCTGTATACAGTGTCATGGGGGTGCCTGGAGCCTATTCCCGGAGACTTGGGGCACAAGGTGGGGTACAACCGTGTTCCTTCTTACAGTTCTCAAATCTAGGTGCAGAGTTTTACCTGCGTCAGTGTAGAGGCAGGGACTGTACTTTGTGTGAAATCAGATGCTTCTACTGAAAAATCAATCTGGTAACCAAGGAGAAGTAAATTGCATCCAGGTAATTTGAATAATCTGAATGGGCTTCAGAGAAACTCACTTTCAACACCCATGTGAACTGAAGAAAATTGCTTGCATTAATATTTTTAGAACTGTAAAAGACAGAAAACGTAGCATCATGATCAGGTAGTCTCTTTAGGGAGGTCAGATTGCCTTTTTCCATGCTTTTTTGGCTTGAATTGATTTTGGGAGGGCCAGCTGTTCAGGGTATTCGGCTAGATTGTCTCCCAGCCATAAGCGCACTCACCTCATACATTACACACCTGTTCTGTTTGATTGCCAGCTGTGGCCAGTCACGAGCTCTGTCTGATCTGTCTCATACCTGGGAGGTGCGTGCGTGCGTGTGTGTGTACATGCAAGTTTTGTGGATAGGAAATGTCATTGTCTTATGTCGGACAGTGTGTTTCTCTGTGTGTGTGTGTGTTGGGTTACTGGTCTATAGTGCAGGTCTAACCTCAGACATTTTTAGAATATTTCAATGTGTTAAGAAGGTTTGTCAGGAACAAAGTAAAGTAGGATTTATTTCTCCCTTCTTCTGCTTAAAATTCATTCAATTCTTAAAAAATGTAGGATTAACAATAGAAAGAATTGTTACAGTACATTTACGTATTTAACAGAAAATGTGACAAATGTAATGTTAACTGTTTTGACCTCCTCACCTTCAAGACTATCAGTCACAAAACTCTGGAATCGCAGCATGGTGATGGTTTGCTTCTCACACAAGGGGCAGTCATGACGGGCAACATGGAAGGGGGTGACATGTGCTCTATGCAGACTCTTCATTGGTGTTCCACAAGTCTTTGTCCTTGGCCCTCTTCTGTTTTGCTTTTGTACTCACTCTCTTAGCGAGGTCATACACTATCACCACCTATTTTTTTCATGCCCCTGCTTTGCCGAAGACGACTCATTTTCTACTTTCATTCCTCAGACACACTTCTGCTCGGGGCTCAGCATGTCTCACTGAGGCAACTCATCACCTGAACCTCTGAATCTCTGAAAAACTGAGAGTGCTGCCGTATGTCCCTAGAGATCTCAAGGTCTTGTGATTTTCCAGGTCAGACGTCAAGGTCTTGTGATTTTCCAGGACAGTTTTCTGATCGTACCCTCTGACAATGCACACAACCATGAAGTAGTACTTGACAGCCAGTTATCATTTTCTTCTCGTATTGCTAACCTGATTCAGTCATACAGGTTTCTCTTTGATGACATCTGGGCATTTCTTTTTTCCATGTGCTGGTTGAGTCACTTTTCATCTTGAGATCTTCCTTGCATCTGAAATGCCTATGGCAAATGATCCAGAATCTTATCAAGTTATCAAATCAACTGATCGTCATGCTTCCTCAACTGGCTTCAGATTTGAACCACTGATGGTTGCATACAAATTAAAGATGCACCAATTGATCACTTGTGATCAGATATATGTGAGGCTGATCACATATAGCCAGATCTGGGCTAATCACACACACACACACTCCTGTTTAAAGCAGTTATAAAATTGGATATAACTGAAATAGGGGGAAAATATGAAAAAAATCCCCCCAAGAACTAGATATAATAATAATAATAATAATAATATATAATAATAATAATAATGCATCAGATATTTTGGACACCAGTTACATTAATTCTAATGTTTGCTTTTTTTTTTTTTTTTGCTTGATGAAGGCCAAATAATATACCCCTTTTTAAACAGTGACACTTTCTTTTGGTATATTATTATCGCTGTAACATTAAATTGAGATGAACAGTGGTGACCAGAATGTGAAACCTGAATGCATTAGTTCTGTTCACACTGTTAAAGAGGTTAATTAACATTTAGCTTTTGGACTCTGTCAGACCCAGATATGTGAAGAAGTCGGCAGTGCTTCACACTTTGAGACATTAGGAATGGATATTTACAGTACTTACTGCTGATTACTAAAGTTGTAAATATCAGCAGGAAATTTGATTGCATACAGTACGATGTTTAGTTTGTTTTTTGAGCCGGTCTCCTTCCTTGCATTGCTCAGAATGTCGAGCATCCAAAGCTTGTGATGAACTGTTTCCCGCCTCCTCGTCTTGTATTTATCTATTGCCTGCTCATGAATAACACATCAATCCTGAACTAATTACAGGGTGGTTAATGATTGCTGCGGGGTGGCGTTTCTGTGTGGTCTTTCGGAGCAGTCGCCACATTTCTCTACAACATGCCAGTCCTTTTCCCCTCATCAATTTCATAAAGCCTCTAACTGGTTCAGCCTGTAATTACTGTTGGACAGTGGTAGTGCTGATGGCATGAAGTCGATGAACTGACTGCAAAGAGATTTATTTTTCTTCAGATTAAACGTTCAAATATCATTCAAAGCCATTCCTGAATGCCAGGAATGCTGTGTACAGTACATGTTGAAGGAGTACTACAGTATATTTTATAAAATCCTGTAATTGCAGAATATTTGTTCAATTACCTGCTCATGTAATGGTCCCTAAAATCTGCGGTAAAGAACGGTCTGCAGTCTACACAGCTCATCTGCCTGCCCTGGGCCACCCCACCACACTCCTACTGGTTACAGTCATGACAGCATTCCAACAGATAAGAGGTGTTCCAACAGATAAGAGGGGGGGGGGGGGGGGCTATAATTATCTGTGTATGTGAGAGTGATCGTAAAAACACCTGCTACTGTATGTTAAGAGTCCTGCTTGTAAATCAGAGGCCAACGGTTGGACACATGGACTAGCATGAGATGTGTAATGTAGCATCTGTTCAATTCAGTGTGACATGGTACATCCTGCTCACTAAAAGCTCATTTCCCCCAGCGAATAGGTCTGGAGAGGAAAACAAACGTCTTGACTGTATTCTTAAAGATACACAGCCCTTGAGGTTGCATTACAGAACATGACTGATTTGGACTAGAGAGCTGAAAAGAAAAATTTTTTATTTTTAATTTAAATTGCGAGAGAACATCAAGATCTGTTTGAATCCAGCTTCTCTGTTAAACATCCTCGATTACTCAGATTTTTCCAGTAATATGCTAATTAGACACTTTCCTTGCAATGCATGCATAATCAGTTTTCAGCTTGTATGTTCTTAGTTTAAACCCAGGGCTGAGTGGTGATGTAAATTAAAAAGGAGTTGGTAATGATTGTAGTTACTGTACTGAGTTGGCTACTGTACAGTATGTGGGACGTACTGTAGTGATGGAGGAATATGACGATTACAGGGAAAGATGGGTGCGTGCAATACCTACCAAATAATTTTTCTTGGGAAAGTTTTTTTTTTCCCCAAAGAAACTCTTATACAGTGTATCATAAATTAATTAGACATAGTACAGATGAGTTGAAGGCTTCTATCAAAGCAACCTGGTCCTGGTTGCACGTACGTCAGTGGAAAGCCAAGCGAAGTGAGTTTATGGATTTTTTTTTTTTGGTGGGTTGTTTGCATTTAGTGAAGACATAATGTAGCATAATGGGTCCCAATGATGTTAGCAAGGATGATAGCAAGAAGAAAAAGGAGCCACTTTTAGGTTCATTTTCAAAAGGAGTCGATAAAAAGAGGAATCATAAATTCTAATCTAATCATAACGACTATTTCATATTTTCTATTTCATCTGCATGTCTTTCCTAAAAGTTTTGATTTTATTTCTAAAGGTTTTATGCAAAAATATATTCTGTGTGTTGGCAATTGGTAATATTTTTGAGTGGCTGGAACAGATTATTTGCATTTAAATTATTTTCTATGGAAAATGCATCTTGCAAATACAAATTTTTGCCGGAACGGATTAAATTCGTAGGTTAATGTACTGTTACACTATATTGGATTTTTGATTTTCATGAGCTGTAAGCTGTAATAAAACAAAACCAAAAATTTAATAAAAAAGGGCCTAAAATATTTCACTTTATCTGTAATGTTAAAGAAACAAATAAATTATTTATAAAATATATATATATTTTTTTTCTTAGATGCGCCGCACTGGACTAATCTTTAATTAACATGACTATAATGCTGAATGAGGAATATATCATTTTTGCGTCAATAATAAGAAAGATAATGTACATACAGTAAATATCGGAGGTGCTCTGTTAATTCAAGGATGAAGGCAAATATTGTAAATACAGCCATTTTATGAATTTAAGACAAGTGAATAATATTTTTATTCTTAATAATAATTTACATATAGAATGCTTGATCAGTGATATTACCATAGTGCATGATATACATTATTAAAAAATGTAAAGCAATGATAAAGGAAATATAATGAGATGGGAGTCACTGAGGCATCCAAGCAAAGTATTTAACAGTAGATGTAACACAAGCTTATTCATGTCGAAAATAATAATCAAGCCTTAATCTGTTTTCTTTTTCGTTTCTCCTTCGTGCAAGTCGTTAGCTTTAATTTCCACATCATTCTGTTAAATTAGTAGAGATATAATTCGATGAATAAATTGAATTAGCATTATTATTAACAATAATAATGGCTGCTTGTCAGTCAAAATGGAAGGAGGGTTTTGAATTGTCTACCATACAAAGAGAAACAGAAAAGAGGGCCGGGGAGAATGAAGGGGGTTTAGGTGGTTTAGGAAGCGTTTAAAACTATGAAGTCAATTGTGGAAATGAAATGGGTGATTGAGGAAAGAATTTGCAGGTGTTAAGATGCTGTGCAGCTGGCTAATGCTTTTCTGATGTGTGAATAAGGAATGAATTTTCAGTCAGTTTACTGTAGTGTTTAATGTGGATCTTATTCACCATCATATGTACTTTTTACTATTTACAATTTTCTTTATGTTTTTGTTGTTGATTACCGTGAGCTTTGTCCCTTTTATCCTAGGGGTCGCACATTGGATCATTTGATCCACAGGATCTGGCGCAGGTTTCATGCCAGATGCCCTTCCTGTTGCAACCCTCCTATTTTTAACCAGACTTAGAACTGGACTTCATGCAGTGGCTGGATTGTACGGTCTCGCCAAGAGCACTTCATTGGAGGCGGGGCTCGAACCCCGCCCCTCCCATCAGCATTTCAGAGCCTCAACCACCTGAGCCACTACTGCCCCTGATTGTACAATAGTGTTTACGCCAGATTTTTCCACATTTCACTAATAAAGTGAAATTTGTCCAACATACAGATCTGATTGGTTCCCATGGGTCAGTAAAGTGGATCATCCGATCCGCATACTATATGTGATTTGGCACGTGTTTGTTTTTTTGTATTAGGAATGAACACATATGGTGATACAGTATGAATTGCATTTTATGTTATCATCGGTAGTGGAGGAGTTTGAAAATAGACAGTCTGGATTTTAACCACACTAGGTGTCCTTCTCATTTCTTGAACTGTTCTTCATTATTTCCTCGTGTCTCCATTCGAGTTATGAACCCAGTTTTAATTTTGGATCGGTGTGGGGTTAAGCATGTGAACTGTGCCAGTAGATTTTGGCTGCCACATCGACTGTTGCATTGCTCTGCCAGCATCAGGGTAAATTGTCTGAAGAGCCAGTCCAGTGGCTGGTTGTCATGCCCACTTAGTCAAATGTGCTTTGTGTCACTGGGCGCTGAACACCATGATGTAATTACTAGTGTGTCACCCTTAGAATGATGTTCTCGGAAAACCATATATTTGCTCATGTATGGTCGCAGTTCAGATAACCGGCTGAGGCTGATCCTCTACCAAAGGATATTTTTTTCTTTCATTTGACACAATAATTATCATTAATAATGACTATTAATAATTATTATACTTTTTTGTTCTTGGACCGTATACCTTTAGAGAACCATGGGTCTATAGTTAAAGCTGGTGAGTAGTCATAGTAATAAGCAACAAACTTAATCACACACAAATGGTGTGTAATGTATGCTTCCGAACAAGGCATGGCTCACACAACGCATCATGAGTTGTGGCTCCCTATTCAGCCCTTTATCACCAATTGTATACCAGCAGACCAGCATCAAACCCACAATTACGAAAAAGAGAGTCAGAAGGAGGGAAAATAATGATGATGTAGCTGTAGTTTTTATGGTGACAGTTTTAACTGCCTATAGGACTTTAATATCACTGATGTACTGGCCTGTCCTATAGCCATATTACAATACATATAAATTGAATGTCACCCCTGAAGGTAATGGCATAAAACATATAGAAGGCATAAAAACATGCTCCTTTATGTCCAGCGCAGTCATGTCCTAGTGATAGTCTTGGGTGTCTTTAGATGATCTTGGTTTATTTGCTCTCTCTCTCACATACACACACACACACACACACACACACACACACACACACATACACATACAGACATTTTTGCACTTGACTCCCTGTGGGAAAAGTGATGTTATATGGGTTGAGATTGGCCCAAAACTGAGATTTGTATGCACAAGATGCAAACACTTTATCAAATGGTCTTTAAAGTACTGGGTGTTCTGATCTACATTTTTCCCTGTGCATTTTTTCCTTATAGCATTTTGTAGCCCAGGGCCGTAATGCATAAATGTGTGTGGGCATGTGTTCATGTAAAATTCACTGCAGTAGTAGGTGTTTCTAATTAACTTCTTAGCAGGTGCTTGACTATACCTGTCAGTGCCGGGGGTAACGGGGTCAGCGATCGCCCTGGAGTGTATACAGTAGGAATACCTGTGTATATGTCTGGGTAAGGACTCTCTGAATACACTGGAGCTGACCTTTTCTCCTTGTCTCAGCTGGTGCCCACTGGTTCTCCTCATCATCTTCCATTTTGTTGCTATCGCTACTGTCATCAGCTATAAGGAAAACATTTATCTGGGCCAAAATCACCAAAATTCCTTTATTAAATCGTATTGAAAAATACCGCTTGCTAATAACACTGTCCTGAAATGCAGAATTACAGGTTTATGGCCCGACCCATTTGTGATCTACGTAGAGCTTACATAGTCTGTATGCAAAATAATATTTCTTTATAGCGTCTATGTACAGTAAATGGCCCATATGTTAATAATCTTAATGAAGTGGGAACGATGAAAGTTAATGTATTGTTAAAATGTTTATTATTCATGCCTGTGGTTTAAGTAAAGTGTTTATTATTATTTGTATTGTGTTGGTATCCCAGATGATTTATAGCTATGGAAGACACAGCAAGTGATTTGATGATGTGTGACCTGAAGCAATTTGAATATGAATGCAATTCCAGCCATTTGTAAATACAGAAGCGTCTGTCTGAGCATCAGCTCCTAAGAGCCCATTTTAATAGCAGAAGCTTATAGAAAATTATCCTCTTTCTAATATACTGTGCATATATAAAATGTCTGTGTGTCTATAATGTGTGTGTTTAAATAGTATACTTTATTACTATATACAGTCTTATGCAAAAGTTTAGGCAACTCTAGAGAACTAGGAAGGTTCTCTAGGGGTGCCTACATTTTTGCATAAGACTGTGTGTGTGTGTGTGTGTGTGTATATAAGGTAAGATGTACGTTTTACTAGGACAATGGTTTTCAGCCTTTAAATTTATTTAGTTATTTTTACCAGTGACCCTTTTTTCTAGCCAAAAAATGTACTACTGTTATTTATTTATTTATTTTTGACATCCTATTTACAAAAGAATCCCGGTCCAAAAGCATCACAACCATCATTGTATGTAGCCATCACAATTTGGCCCCTGTCACAGTAGCTACCATATATCAGCACGCAACACAATATCTTGTCACAGTGGTGCCTGGAAGTGGGTGGTATACTGTATGTTAGGCAGCAACGGAACATTTACATTTATATTTAGACATTTGGCAGACGCTCTTACCCGGAGTGACTTACAAAAGTGCTTTGAAGTTTCCGTGATTGTATAGATCCCTAGACTACTGGAGTTGCCACTGTAGTATGATATGTAAGTAAGTATGCTCAGTCATTGGGACACAGTAAAACACATATGAAGTATAAGTCATTGATGTACGATGTTGTGCACAGCCGTGTGGATTTGATGTCATTAGTAAAGTAAATATAGGTATGTGCATTTTTTTTTTTTTTTACACTTAACTGTACTGAAAAACATCTCTACAGTTTCCTGCATAGCCCAGTATACAGTATGAGGTAGCAGAGCTTTCTGCCTAGATAATAAACCGGATCGCCAGTGAACAGAGCCTGATTACGTACAGTAGCTATTAGATCTTTCCTTTGACCTTTCTGCTTCCTCCTTTTAATTGACGTCTACCGGTATATAAAGAGACACTTTCTCAAAATGTGTACTGACTATGAAGAAATAACAGACCGACCTTTATTATGCTGGCATTTGTATCTATAATCTGGTGGCAGCGTTAGTCATATCGGCCTTTTTTCTTTCTTTTTTTCTTTTTTTTTTTCTTCCCTGAGACATTGCATCTATAGGAACTTCACGCTCTGTTAATATGCACCTTAATATGAGTGCATTCATTTGGCAGATACTTATATCCAGTGAAGAGGACTGTGAAGAAGAATCCGATCCAAACCAAACATTAAATTGAGCGGATTAGACCTAACGGTCTTGCTCCAGTAAAAGGTTCAACAGGGATCACAGGGGCTTTTCCCCAATCGGGGTGTTTGAACTCAAAACTACCAGATGGAACGAGTGTAAGTTAACGGTGACTCACTGTGACCATGGGTTTAGTGTTTAGTGAGCATGACTTTCTCTCAGACTGGGATAAAGAGAATGGTTTATCCAGGAGGTTTATTTGCAGAGAGGTCCGATTCTGTTGATTTCTGCTGTTCAAATATTAATTTTATTATCAGGAAATGGGCCTTCTCATTCTGTCTCTCGTTCTCTCTCTCTCCATTGCCTATTCATAGCGATGAGGTATTTGTTAGTCTGTCTCTGTCATCTTTCTTTGGCATGTTTACTTATTTGCTTGATTTTTCCTTCATCTCTTTCTCTCTTTGTTTAGTTTTTTCCCCCCTTTTGCTCTCATGCCTTTAGAGATCTACTGAAACCTCATCCTCCTGAGTCATCCATCGCCTTGTGTCTTACCGCGTAAGGGAAAGCCTAAACGAAGGATAAGAAAGGAAAAGATGACAGGGAGAAAAAAATGAATGACAAGTAGTCCTTTGTAGGAAAAAAAAAAGACGTTTGCACCACTACAACACTACAAATCTTACAACTTTTTGCAGAGATGTAAGATACAGTATACTGATGGATATCTCATATCAGCCGTCACTGCGTAATGATTAATGTTGACACTTCCTAGAGCTTTAAAAAAAAAAAAAATCTTCTCTTTCCTATAGTATTTTCTGCTTTGTTTTCTTTTGAATATATTCCATCATTTACCTTTGCACACACATACACACACACACTGCTCGTAAAACGACGCTGCACACTAAAACGTGTTCCGCAGGGCTTGTCTTTAATGAAAAGATGTTACCATGTGCTGCTTAACGGCCTCAATCCGCTTCCTTGGAGAGAGATGTAACAATCTGTCATAACGGTCATTAAAATGAAAAATGCCTGCCAGTGTTCTCTTTGCATATATGGAACGGGGAGAATTAAGTTTGACTTTCATTGTCTGCATAATTAGTTGCTTTTCTATGACGAGCATCTAAGGTACAGTCGATCAGTACAGCAGTGAGAATCCGGCGCAGGTTGTAAAATGGAAGAGAGGGAAAGATGTACAGTACGGAACGTTTCACCAGGATGATGGTTTTCAGCCTTTTTTTGCCCAATGACTCCATCTCTAACAATCTCCTCCCAATATATACCTCTCATTGCTCCTCTGCACATGTCCAAATCATCTTACTTTGGCCTCTCTACTGTACGGTAACTTTGTCCCCAAATCGTCCTGCCTGTTTTGTCCCTCAAATATACAGTACTTATTCCCGATCCTGTCCATTCTTGTCACTCTCAGAGTAAATCGCGGATCTGTGCAGTACGGTAAATGTTATGGCGTAGCATCAAATATAACACATACTATATTATAACCGTCACTTTTTAATTGCAAATTCATGCAAATCAGGAAACCTTGCATAATCAGCAGCACGATGCGTAAAAAGTGAAGCAGCTATAAGTGAAATGCAGTGATTTATGTTTACATGGCACATCAGAATAGGAGAAGAACTGTCTGTGACTGTGATTGTGACGTGGACATCCTGTGATTTCCATACGCATCAGTCAGCCTTATTGTTATGAAAAAGGTTGCCCAGACTGGTACTGTATGAGATAGACAAGGAGTCTACGGCAACTCAAATAATCACTCCTATGTATGTTGAAAAAAGGCGTAGACACAATAACCCTTGAGGTGGATGAGCGCTACTGTATAACAGCAGAAGACCACATGGCCATCGTTTCAGTTCTGTCTGCCAAGAATGTGAATCTGAGGCTACATTAGGCAGTTTTTTCCAGTATTTAAGTTTACATGCATAGCAACTCTATTATAAATGACTATTAGAAATACCCGTCGTTGAAGGGAGAAGGGTTTGTAGAAGGCTTTAAAAGGTAAAAGCTGAAACTAAGCTGATCCGCTTTAATGTAAGCAGTGAAATCAGGTGTTTGTTTACATTGAGCGAGTAGCTTATTAGGCGCTTTTTTTCTTCTTCTTTCTTTTAGAAAAGTAGATTATTAAATCCGGCACATAACTGTTCATAACATCACTTTTATTCAACATTTTAATTCCGCTTATGGTGCAGGTTAAACCTCAGGCAGATATCTACAGTACTGCAAAAGTTTCATGAAATTCTGTCCACCGGGTCGATTTAAGACGCGCACACAGTTTGACGCTGACGCAGTTCGCTGTCAAAACTTGCAGTTTATAATCCGGCACATAACTGCTCATAACTTCAGTTCTACTCCACATTTTGATTCCATTTATGTTGCAGGTTTATTGTCAGGTGAATACCAAAGGACGGGCAAAGACGGTTGAAGACAGTAGGGAACGCAAACGCAGAGTAGAATGCAGAGTTCATGTGTGAGCTGCAGTATTAAAAGACATTACAGCCGTTTCCATCATGAATGAACCCCCCCCCCCCTCACCCCCCCACCATCTCCCAACCTCAGCAACTCCATCACTGAGATTGATAACTCTGTCTCAGTTCTGGACATTTTAAGGACCGCTGTAAAGCCTTAGGCTTGTGCAATCTTGCCGTTCTACAGTTCCTGATCCGCTGGCTTTTTTTTTTTTCACACAGTGCAGCTTTAATAATGACTCCATGTATCAGGTACTCAGACAGCATCATACTGTAGGCTAAGACTAACTTAAGAAATCAGAGACCAAAAATCTGCTTAGTGCAAAACGTAAGTTTCGTAACTGGCTTTTTTTTTTACATACAAACAAGCATACAGGACATTCAAATGTTTTACACTGCCAGAATTCCAAACCTTGGTACGATTTCAGTCTTGTCTTTCCATGCTTCCCACTCCGGAGCATGGAAAGCCCTTGTTGTTTGAGGAAAGCCCGTCTCGTCTCCTTCATATTGATGTACGGCTCTCGAGTGTCCCGCTCTCTCCAGTATATTTCCTATTCCTCTTCTTTTTAGCCCACAGTTGAACTGAATTCGAAGAGCCCTCCGTTCCTCCTGACCTCTTTCCACTTTCATCTTTGAGATAACACACCACAGAGTAACGTCGAGCCTCATAGGAGACAGGTTTTGGCATCAAGCCCATGCTTCCTCTCTTTTTACATAGATGAAGGGAGAAGGGAAGTGCTACAGTATAGGCTCAGGGAAGTGTCTGAAGATGTTGAGCTCTTTTCATCACAGTATTGTTAAAGCAGACATTATTGGATGTCAACATTATTGTAATAAATTGTGTTCTTTGTACAGCTGTTAAAACATTAGGAGGTTTAAATGAAACTGACAGTGTATTGTGGTCATTTATATACTGCTTGGGAAATATCTGGGGATGTTCTTCATGGCTAAGCATGGATTAGGCGGCAGTAGGGGAAGGGGTTAAGGCTCTGGATCGCTGATCAGAAGCTTCACTGAGGTGTCACTGTTGCCTGTATCATGGCTGACCCTGGGCTCTGGTCCCAGCTTCGTACCTAGGATATGTGAAGAAAAGATTTTCACTCTACTGTAATGTGTATGTGACAAATAAAGGCTTCTTCTACAATAAAATATATGCTTAGAGGAGAAACACAGTTTCAGCGTCACCCTTCGCTTGGTGGAGAAGCAATGTGTCAGTGTTAGCCTACATAAAATAATAGCGCTGTGCAGTCAGTGCAGAGTTTCAGCAAGATGGACAGTACTGAATAAGGTCAGAACTCATGCATAATTTATAGGAAATCTTACGAATGATAATGTAGGATTTTATATGGAGGAAGCCCTAAGAAAGCTCTCTAAGCCCAAACAGGGACTGCAGGCAACTTTCAGAGCAAAAAGAGAAGGAACTTTATATTACCAAGTGTCCCTTATATAACTTATATTTTTGTTAATTTTTTTGTTTACCTTATGTGCACCAAATTCATATAATGAATCTTATGTTGTATGCCGATAGAGTATGTTAGGCTTGCTGACCCTACTGGCGATCAGTAGGAACGAAGTAACAAAACCACATCCTACTGTTACTGTTTAGTTTTGTACAGTTTGTTTTGTCAGTAATGTGGCTACATGTGAAATAGTTTTACTGAGAAAACTGTTCATAGCTCATATAGTTGCAGAAAACTATAGAAAAGTTCATTTTAAAAATCTGAATAAGGCAAAAAAAAAAAAAAAAACTTTTGGAAGTTGCTGCAATAAAGTATTTTGTCAGTTTTTGCACTTGAATTCATTCCTTAAAATACCTGTATTATTATTACAATTTCTTTTTTTTAGTTCTAGTTTGGGGCAGAAAATGA
>QNUK01000896.1:0-115000 GCA_013621035.1 Clarias magur | reverse complement strand
GTGTGCGTGTGTGTGTGTAAAATTAATTGCCTGACCCTATGTTAATCATCTGGAACCTGCAATCCAGTCATGCTGGTGAGCAATGAAGTAAAGAGCAATTATTCACTCTTCAGTTCAGCCGTACTGTAAGTGCTTAATGTTTTGCTCGTCTAAAACTACAATTGCTACAATCTTCTTTCTTTGTACCTTTGTACTACTGGTTTTCCTGTCCCTGTTTTTCAGTTATTTATTTTTTTCCCAGTTGTCGCTGCGGTCTTATCTCCCGATGAAACATCATGATTCGGAATCAGTTTTCACATCCCATAATAAACCCCACCTGCTCTCCACCTGTTTGTGTATAATCTGATGACTGGAAACCCAAGACCTGATGATAAAGCTGACGTTTGAACATTATAGCTTTCACTGGTACTATGATGCTTTCATTTACTGTCAGGAATGTTGGTGTCTTTGAACAGCACGCTTCTGTGATTCTTCTGTACTGTGAAATGCTTCAATTTGTACATGAGCTGTCCAAGCTGCCATCAATCAAGTCCTGGCACCAGAACAGCGAATCAATGCAGCAAGAAATGAATCCACTTTCTGTACAGTTTGAGGCACTAAGTACAATTAGTTACCTGCATCGATTTGGGTTTCGGACTCATTTTTAATCAGTAATACAAAACAAAACAAAACAAAACAAAAAAAATACAAGAAATACCTTTAAGCCAAATGTATTTGAGAATGAAGCTTGAGATCTCCATAATTCAGAGGGACATTTCTCTGGTTTTGTGCTAATCCTCAGCATGTGACAGTAATTTCAACTTGGAATACTCAGCGCCATCACAATGTAGCCATCTCTCTCTCTCTCTCTCTCTGTCTGTCTGTCTCTCCCTTTCTCTCTGCTGTTTTTTTTTTAAACTGATTGAAATGACATTTTTTGTTTCTCCATGCCTCCCCATCTTTGCTTTCTCTCTCTCTGGTGAAATGTAAATTAAACTTCAATCAAGCTAGAAGACATTGGAAAGAAGATGTGCAAATCCACAGCACAGCACAGCACACCGCGGTTATTGGCATTCAGAGCATATACAGTAGGCAGCTTGTTTGGAGCGTGTAGTGTGGATTTGCTAATACCGCAGAATAAACTTGCATTGCTACAGTAGGAACAGTGTCAATTTAAAGTAGAAATACACCGATTGCAATATTCTTGGCCAATACCTCACAAAGTTTTCGATTCCAATTTTTTCTCTTTCCATCGTTCCATCCATCCATCTAGGACCCTCTGTTTTTATACCTATGGTAGGACCTCCGGTCAACATTCACACACTACAGGCAATTTGGGAACACCAATTAGCCTAATCTGCATGTTTTTGGAATGTGGGAGAAAACTGGAGTACCCGGAGGAAACCCACCAAGCACGGGGAGAACATGCAAACTCCATGCACACAGACTCAAAGCAGGACTCAAACTCAAACCCTGGAGGTACGAGGCGACAGTGCTAACCACTTAGCCACTATGCTGCCCTATTTATTTATTTAATAGAACTGTAATTATCAGATGACACAAACATTTTAACAAATTTCTCCTTTTTTATATAAAAAAGAAAAATATGGAATTTTAAATATCTTTAAGATTTTCACAAAATCTGAACAAGGTTTTCTTCAGGTTCCTCACTCACTCCTCGTCTATACCGCTTTATCCTGTATTCAGGGTCGCGGAAGGCCTGGAGCCTATCCCAGGAGACTTAGGGCACAAGGTGGGGTACACCCTGGACAGGGTGCCAGTCCACCACAGGGCTCAGACACACACACACACACTCATTCACACACTATGGGCAATTTGGGAATGCCAATTAACCTAACCTACATGTCATTGGACTGTGGGAGGAAACCGGACAGTGGGAAACCCACCAAGCACGGGGAGAACATGCAAACTCCATGCACACAGAGACGGGAATCAAGCCTGGCCGGGGATCGAACCCGAACCCTGGCGGTGCAAGGCGACAGTGCTAATCACTACACCACCATGCCGCCTGTCCAATAAAATAAAATAAATAATAATAATTTTAAAAAATCAGAAGGGAGGGAAAAGGCAATCATTCACTTTTCCCACTTTTTCTGTGTGCTTGCATTGTGCCTTGTCTAGCAGTTCTAGCAGGTTGCTAAAAGTCAAATAAAACACACTTTTAAAGTTACTTTAATACTTTAAGTACACTGGTACCTTAGCATTCAAATTGAAACCTTTTCTGAGGCGAGTTCTTAAGGCGAAATTTTGTATTATTAAATGCATTCTCCCATAGGAAATAATGTAAATGCACTATAATTGTATTTTTGCACATATTAAATATTAATTTATTTTGTTATACTCAGGCATGTTTTTCCTGCTGGTTCAGATTTTCCTGCTTCTTTCCTTTACAGTCTTGACCATTAAAGGCATTGTCATGTCCTGTGTGGAACCGTAACTCTGTGAACTGTTATTGAGGCCCAACTTTTCTTTAAAAACCTTCTGTATCACTGTTTGTATGGTGGCATGGTGGCTTAATGGTTACACTGTTGCCTTGCATCTCTGGTTTGATTGCCTGTCTTTTTTTTTTTTTTTGTGCATGGAGTTTGCATGTTCTCCCAGTGCTTGGTGGGTTTCCTCTGGGTACTCCGGTTTCCTCCCACAGTCCAAAAACATGAAGATTATGCTAATTGCCGTTCCCAAATTACCCATAGTGTGTGAATGCACATGTGAATGGTGAATGTTGGCTATAGGTCCCTCCATTACAGTTGTAATCACCATTGGCCTCTACAATCCCAGAGTTTCCTGGATGTACTGTATGGATGGACGGATGGACGGACATGTTTTTTTTTTTTTTTTACATACAAATGAGCAGAAAGTCAAAACATTGTCTAGAGTTGAGGGGTGATATAAGGGAAAAATCTTCCGTCCACTTGAGCTGAGCGATTTTGTGTATTATTGTGTACCGAATTAATATTAATAATACTCTAAATATTTATCATTTAGGTGTATCACTCAGCAAGAAAGATGCACCAAAATGATTTAATATTTACAGTATTAATAATACTTATTCAGTTATTAATGTTGTGTCTATCAGGATCAGGACTTTGCAGTCAGCACAGAACTTGATAGTCCGTCTAGCTTGACAGGTGGTATGAATAAGATGGTGAGGGAATGTTGCTCCAAGTTAATTTTCCTGGTAAGATGAGGACTGTTGAATTAGTTAGTGAGTCTTGCAATTTCATCATCATCATCAGATCCACAGTGTGCCCCAATACAATAAACGCAAAAGACTCATGAGCCTCAGGATAAAGTAGACAACAAGGCCATGCATCATATGGGGAGTACACACATTGTTCATGTTCATGAAGTTTTTGCCGGTGTGTATTCACTGCAGTAAGTTTCCTAAGGGCAGGTTCTCATTGCTGAGTGTGTAGGATAAACATAATGTACCAGCACACTTGAGTGTTTTTTTTTTACGCTATAGGTACTAAATAAGATAGATATAACTTGCGTACTTGTGCAGGTGTTATGGAGAGTTGTGGGGAATAAATATTAGACGTAACTGTCTGAAGCTTTCAGACACCTATGTGTGATGAGGCTGAGCCTGGAAGCAGTGCTGACTAAATTACTCCGAGTGGAGATAACGGGAAATGCGTGAGCGTCTTTGTATATGAGTGTATGTATATGTGTAGTATGTGTGTGTGTGGATGATAGGAAATACAAAATGACCCCCTCTCTCTCTCTCTCTCTCTCGCTCTCTCTCTCTCTCTTGCTCTGTGTATCAAGATATAAGCCAGTGAGAAGATTAATATTTCTCATGGAGCTAGGAAATATTTAAATTGTTCGGATTTTCTGCCTGGGCAACTTCGGCTGATCGTTTCACTGCAGTCGAGAGATGGAAGTGAAATAATGATGGCTATATTGAGGGAAAACCGTGTGGATTAAGCATTATGTTTGTGTGTTGATTGCAAACAGAGGCATGCATACTGCAGGAATAATGAGATTGCATGATGTGTGTATGTGTGTGTGTGTGCAATATGTGCATGGGAACTTGGTTTGGTTTTAACGATGTGAATAAGGGTTTCTGGGCAAAGTAAGAAATCAGCGCTGTAATTATTAGCTATTTAAACCTTTATATTAACAATTAAGAGGTCACTTACTGTAGCTTGCTGTGTTAGGGAAATGCCTTGGAGTGTCATTAGTGTGCTTTTTCTAAATACAGCTCAGATCCTGTATTCTGGCATGCTTGATTTTCTTTAAAAAAAATTTTTTGTTTTAAATTAGCAGCCTAGCAAACCTGATTGCCCTGTTTAAACACCGTGTCTGCGTTCACCTCACTCTCTCTCAGGTCTAGAGTTCTGTATTAGTCCTGGTGGCACGAGACTTTTCTGCAGGTTTGCTTTTTAGTTTAATCGGTGTTCTGTGAAGGCTGGAACGATCTGTACAGAATCATGGAGGCTTTATGTGAACTTTTGCTAGTTGCACGTGTCCAACGAGGTGATTAGAAAACAAATGCTGTGATTTTTTGTTTGTTTGTTTTTCATATTTGTCACCGTTAAATGATTCAGATCATCAAACATATTTTAATATTATATTTAGTAAACTTGAAAATGCAGTTTTTAAATGATGGTTCCGTTTATTAAGGGAAAAAGCTGCCCAAACCTACCCTATGTGAAAAAGTAACTGCAACCCCCGGCTAAATCATGATTGAACCGCGATTTAAATTTCACTTGCCACACCCAAGCCTGATTACCACCATACCTGTTGAATCAAGAAATCACTTAAATAGAACCTGTGTGACAAAGTGAAGCATGCTAGAAGATCTCACATCATGCCACGATCTAAAGAAATTGATGAGAAACATAATTTGTTAAGAAGTTTAGTTATTGCCATGTATTGGCATGTGTCACTAAAAGGTTGCAAATTCATTTCGGAGGCTTTGGAGCTCCAGTGAACGAGAGTGAGAGAAAACGTGGAACAGTGGTGAACCTTCCCAGGAGTTGCTGGCCTACCAAGATTACCAGCAGCTCATAAAAAATAAAAAATAAAAAACAATAAATAAAATAACATCTAAACAAGAACTTTGGGCAAATATTGTGTGGACGGATGAGACAAAAATTAAAATCTTTGGAAGATGTGTGTCCTGTAACATCTGCCTGAAACTAACCAAGCATTTCATAAAAACAACATCATACAGTACCAACTCAAACATGTCAAACATGGTGGTGGTAGTGCGATGGTCTGGGATTTGCTTTGCAGCTTCAGGACCTGGATGACTTGCCATGATTGATGGAACCATGAATTCTGTGCTCTACCAGAAAAAGTCCTGAAGGAGAATGTCCAGCCAAGATCCCTCGACCAGATGTAAATCCGATTGAGATCCATAAACATGCTATTCAGACTTGAAAACCCTCCAATGTGGCTGAATTAAACCATGAAAACTGTATTATGGATTTACTCTGGTTAGCTTTGTGTAACATTAAAATTTCTTTGATAATCTGAATCACTAAAGTGTGACTAATAATAATAATAATAATAATAATAATCATAATAATAATAATAATAATCAGGAAGGGGAAAATACTTTTTCACTGCAGTGTGCTAACTTTAAAGTCACTTTAAAAAATAAAGTTACTCACAGCTTTAGAATGTAGTCGAGTCACCAGCTTTAAATTTGTCCATGGTTCAGAAAGCAGCTTGATGTGAATTTTGAAGATAACTGTAGGAACATTTCTACTGTAAATAAAGTTTTGAGCCCTGAGCTGGAGGAGGGTTTTTAACAAATGTTTTTAACATTTTTGTTTTTATCCATAAACATCATGAACCCTGGTGAATCTGAAACATTTAAAAAAAGAGGAAGATACGTTGCATTTACACACATACTGTAATAGAGGCCCTTTAATGGGATTCCCATAACCTTTCCCATCCATGTACCTTATTCACCTTGCATAACTTTACACTTCACTTGCTTTTACATTTCAAATGTACACAATAAAGGCACACAATACAGTTTACTAACAGCACCGCACCGCAAGATACAGTTTAATTCATTTCTCTTGTCAATCCACTGTGATGTATATTTTTTTAAATAAAGTTCTCACCTCTCTATACTGTAGAATCTCCCAAGGCCTGAAGTCATATAGACCCAATTTCTCTCTCTCTCTCTCTCTCTCTCTCTCTCTCTCTCTCTCTCTCTCTCTCTGTCTCTCTCACACTCTCTCTCCCCCCATCATTTTCATATTAAATTTATAAATCAAAATATTGAGTAAGTGGGATTTGAGAGACAATATGTCAGAGTTTGGTTGAATTTTGCTCTGCTAGCCACCTCCACTAGCTTGATTACAAGCTTCCAGATAAAGACAAAGGTCTCATTTGCCATGTCCACTGAATTAAGACATGTAAAGGGGGGAGGGGGAATATAAAAGATATGAAAGAGGAAACGTGTTTTGCAAGCAATGAAAAAGAGCAGCACACCTGCCTGAACGAGGAGATGCTAGGCACGCTTACCACTACTCCCCCCAAGTAGAAAATTCCTTCTCACTGAGCTTGTAGAACTTCTTCTCAAATGCTCCTCAATTGGGCCAGAGTGAGGAGGGCGAGGAGAGCACTGCGACTTTGTGGAATGGCCAGGAGTGCCTCAGGAGACTTCTACTCTTTTTCTTATGAACAATGTACGGAAAAAATTGGCATGTCCAATAAGTTTCTTGCCAAAATCACACTCCTGTACGTATGTATAAAAGGGGATTCATTTACTCCCATTTGTAAGCATTTACTTATTAGGTCTGGGTAAAATGGCGGTACGGTGGCTCAGAGGTTAGCACTGTCGGCTTGCATCTCCAGGGTCGGGGTTCAATTCCTGGTGGTCTGCATGCGTGGAGTTTGCATGTTCTCCTTGTGCTTGGTGGGTTTCCTCCAGGTACTCTGTTTTCCTCCCACAGTCCAATGCAGATGAGGGTAATTGACATTCACAAACATTGGCACGTGTGTGAGTTTTGACTAGAGGTCCTACATTGGTTGTAAAAATGCGAATAAATACTGTACAGTGGTCGCCATTGGCCTCCATGGTCCCTAGTTGGACTACAGGGGTTCCTAGATGGATAGCTGGATGGATGGGTAGAATATTGCTCATGCAGAGGAAGCATATTCACTCCTTCAACATTCACAACCTCAAAGACATCCACATTTTGCAAGTTTTGCAAAAATTGTTTAGGGAGAGAGAAAGCCATCTTTACACAGTCAGCCTAGCTCTCTTAGACTTCCAGCCATGGATAACCTTTTCTGTTGTGCCCATGGGGAGCTGAAGTGACTCTGCTTCTGTTAAACCTATAGCCAGAAGTGTGATTTACAAGAAAGCAAATAGTGAACATCCAGGAAACAAGGTTTTAAGAAATGGGGCTGAACTTATTAGGCTATAACTCAGAGAAATACAATTTATCTTGGCATCTGCACTAATGGGCCATCTTGGGGCATGATCCGCATACATTTCTAGACCAAAACTTGATTAAAAAAAAATCTTGTTGTGCCAGTGGACTTTGCAAGTCACAGCTCTTTTCTTTTTTTTTTTTTTGAGGATATTAACTCATGACCTTGAATACAGCAACAGAGAGTAAATGCAGCAAAATTGGCTTGCGTCCAGCTAAAATAGCCTGCATTAACCAGCAAATTATGCTCATGCTGGCATGAAAACCTTGCCCTAGGTCTAAACTTATTTAAATTTTAACAGTTTAAAAGCTTTTATGCTCCCATTTGAATATGGGGGACAGAGTATTAGCAAAAAATATTGTTGTTCTTGTTCTTGTTCTTCTTAATAATAATGATAATAATAATAATAATAACAATTATGATGATAATAATATTTTTGCTGTATTAACACCTATCTGACGGGTATTTCTTAGATCCTGATTTATTTTTGAGTTTTTACAAAGCCCTTCTGTGAGTCTCTCTGGATAAGGGTATCTGGCAAAATCTTTAGATTTTTTTGTATGTATGTATTCATTCATTCATTCATTCATTCATTCATTCATTTATTTATTATTATTATTAATTATTCTATTCTCAATTTCTTTATTAAATGCTGTTTTTATTTTCTTAACTTTTATGCCAAATGTAAAGTACATGAAAATACTTGATATGAAAATACAGTACTTGAAAGGTGCTTATGAATAAAACATTATTATTATTATTATTATTATTATTATTATTATTATTATATTATTATTATTATTATTATTATTATGTAAATTGACATATCATGCAGGAAAAAATGTTATACCACTTATTCTTAATAATCTGAAAGTCAAAGCACTTCTTGACTCATTCTATTAACTTCTTCACTCCTTAAGATAAGGAGATTTTATTAGCTGGATTTTTCAGAATTCAGGGCTCCACTACTTCCTTGACCTTATCATCAGAACCTCTTTACTCTTTACTTTTCATCACAGACATGAAAGGTCACACAGTGCCAGATCAGGACTGTTAGGGGGATGTGGAAGAGGTTCAGACTCCAGCTGTTGCGTTGCCTCTACCGTTGCGGCCACTGAATGTGAACGTGCATTGTCTAGACAAGATTTCTCCTCTTTTTGCTATGAATGGCAGGCTTCCATTTGGCACTGAGAAATTGGTATACATTTTTCATTTTTATACATTTTTCCTAAATGTATACCAGAATAGGATGCGTCACATCCCAAAAGAAGGTCATCATGATTGTTTTTTGTGTAAAATTCTTCCTTACTGAGAAGCCAGGTGTTTCCATTGCATGATTTTTTCTTTCTTTCTGGCTTTGTTGTTTTCAAATTGCCTGTTTTTTATTACCCTCATATTAACTCTTAGTTACAGTTTGTTAGAAGGCTGGGATTAAGGTGCATGGTCAGACATTATATGGTGCCCCTGGAGCAGACAAGGTTTAGAGCCTTGCTCAAGGGCCCTTCTGAAAAGTAACTCAGAGCCTTAACACTCCAAGCCACCACCAGCCACCATGTCCACAACTGTGGTGACCTACAGTAAGTGAAATAGGGGTATAAGACTCACTCTGCCGGACGTACAAAGTAATCTGACTTACGAACATGCTCCCGGAATGGAACTCCTCAATCTTCCAATCACACTTAATCATTTTAGCCCCTACTGCACCTTATTTACTCTTAGTAATGTTTTTGTTGCTGCTGTTTAGCTTAATTTTCAATAACATATTTTTAAAAATAAATACACTGTTAATTTTCTAATAACAGTTATTTAGTATATTTATTATGTAATACACCTGTATAATGATTATTTAATGAAACAAATGGTCATTATTACCATCAGTCATATATTGACACACAATGATTTTTGTACTGAATTCTGACTATATAAAAGTTTATTATGTTTTGTCTAGGTGTGTCTATCTGATTGCCTGCTTGTTTGAATTAAATCCTCATGGTCATTATGGGTATATTATATTTTATTCATTCATACCCCAAAATGAGCAATCTTCAAAGTGTCTAATATACTGTATATAGACCACTCCCTGCACTTGTACAAATATGACTTTGCAGTTGAATGAAGCATAACTCCATGATGCGGCACTGTCTGAGGCAAATTGGGCCAGTTATTGCATCTGCATTTGATTAAAACAGCATAATGTGAGACTTTCCCAAGATGCATTCCTGTTTGTGTTAGTGTTCGTATGTGTGCGGGTCAGTCGAACTTTACGCAGCAGTTTCTCTATTACAGCTGTTATTCTCATGTTGCAGTAAGAACCGTGATAGAGCTACACCGGTGAGTTGTGTTATGTATTCGCCTCAAGCTCCAGAGCTTTTTAATCTGCTTTATGGGTCCCGTAGATATACAAACCCAATTCCGCTCTCTCATTAAGGCTATGAGCTGCGTATGTACGAGCCATGAACCCATAGCGGCGAAAACATACCGGCCTAATTTAAATGTTTATTGGCCCTCTAAATTTTGTTAAGGGTATCGTTGTGGTGTTTTGTGTTTTGAAGGATGGGAGCAAGTGGGAAACTGTTCTGGTCTACTTTATAATATAATGTGAGAAAGTGTAGCTGATAATTGGCGTGGGTGCGTATGTGTGTTTTCATTTCTTTGTTTAATTCCTATTCCTGCACTATGCACTACAGCATCCCATTTGACCAGCTCTTGTTTTTTATGCGATTCGTTTAGAACAGCATTTTCCTCTTTCAGTTTTATTACTTGGTGTACCTGAGACTGCTGTTAGGTAATGATCATTCCCCTACAGCTCACTATATGTGTTATGGCCGATTGGTGTGCGTGTGTGTGATGCGGTGGTAAAGTCTTAGGTACACTGTGTTTTTTAGTACAGACTTTAATGCATGACTTTATAACTGAGTCAGTACAACATTTTTGATTTTCAAAACTCAGTATTCCACCACAAAATGAGAAGTTATAGAAAAATATTTGCATGCCATAAAAAAGCAGCACTTATACTGTATAACCGATCGCTTTTTATACAAAAAAACTAAATGGAAGCTGCTGGGTTTTACATGCAAAAAAGAAGCAAGTGCTTCAAGAACTGTGGGTCGTTTAGTAAAAACCTATCAGCTAATTTTCTTTTAAAACTGCACAAATTCTACATGACGTTAAAAGGTCCTCAAAACGTTGTCACACCAGATATGTGTTTATTATTATTATTATTTATTTATTTATTTATTTATTTATTTTTTTAAAGGCATCCCTGCTCTACAGCATGTATTTATTTTGCACAGTACAGCAGGCACACAAATAATGATTAGCCATAACATTAACACCACTGCCAGGTGAACTGAATAATATTGATCATGAGTAATATATCTATAAACTAGCAAAAAGATCATGGGGACCAAAGGCCGGCCCATGCGGTCTAATCCCACAATGAAGTTATTGTGGCATAAACTGCTGAAAAAAGACACCGTTAAGGAAATCAGAAATAATAATAAATATATAGTACCACTCCATTTGATCACTGGAATGATTGCCTTTTAAAATACGTGCTTTCAAAAAGGTCGAAATTAGAGCAAATTAATAAGAGTTCAGTACAGTGTAGGTACTGCTGGAGCAAATATCTAAAATGGCTAAATTAAACACTGCAAACTTAACTGATAAATCGTGAGCTCTACAGAAATTTATTTACAGTAGTAATGTATTGCGATTCTTTTGTTGTGCAAGTCATGTATTGCTACACTAACTCAAACTGATTAAATAATAATACAATAATAATAATAATAATAATAAAAAGAAAATAAAAATAAAATAAAAAGGTGAGTTTCCTCCGGCACCCCAATCTCTTAAGTAACTGCCACAGAAACAAAAGTTATGTCTTCAGAGTGGGGAGTATCAGTCGCCCAATGTGCCAGATGGCATGTAGACGGAACCAAGCTCTGGTTTACTCCCACAGTCCAAAAACATGCATATTAGGTAGGGTAATTGGCATTCCTTAATTGCCCATAGTGTGTGAATGAGTGTGTGCTTGCCCGGTAATGGATTGGCACCGTGTTCAAGAAGTACCCTGCCTCATGGCCAAAGTCTCCTGCAATAGTCTCCAATCCTCCCTGTACAGGATACGCAGTATAGAAGATAAATGAATTAATAAGGCAATTTTGAATTAGAGGTTTTATAAAATTGTTACAGGATTGCAGTAAAAATTCAATAGGCACCTAGCTCTTGTGATAATCTCATACTTGATGGTAATATCAGGATAGCTTTTATATCCGTAGGTTGGAGCACCTAAAGGGAAAAAAAAACAACAACAACATAATTATCTGGTGTGCATGAGTACGTTTCCACTGCACACAAGAACATTTATAGTGTCTGCAAAAAATTCCAAGTTTGTGGTGCGTATAAAAAAGGAACTGGAGCGCACCAGATGCTTTCTTGTGTGCATGCGAAATGGGACAAAGTTTAGATAATTTGTCCCACACTGCACACTAAACTACTAAAGAATATGCTATAAGAAACACTACACCAAAATGCAGATTCATAGCTTGTGTAGGTCTCCAAAACATACAGGGTTGGACAATGAAACCATTCAATCATTGCACATTCCACCAGTAAGAGCAAAGTGTGAAGGTTTAATTAGCAGAGTAATAGCACAGTTTTGCTTAAAATATTGCAATGCACACAACATTATGGGTGACATATCAGAGTTCAAAAGAGGACAAATTGTTGGTGCGCATCTCGTTGGCGCATCTGTGACCAAGACAGTAAGTCTTCGTGATGTATCAAGAGCCATGGTATCCAGGTTAATGTCAGCATACCACCAAGAAGGACAAACCACGTCCAACAGGAGTAACTGTGGATGTAAGAGGAAGCTGTCTGATGAGTATGTCCGGGTGCTAACCCGGATTGAATCCAGAAAACATAAAACCACAGCTGCCCAACTCACAGGGTCAATGTACATGGCCGGGCTGCTATAGCCAAACCTTTGGTCACTCATGCCAATGCCAAATGTCGGTTTCAATGGTACCAGCAGCAAAAATCTTGGACTGTGGACAATGTGAAAAGTGTATTGTTCTCTGATAAGTCCACCTTCACTGTCTTTCCCATATCCGGGAGAGTTACGGTGTGGAGAAGCCCCAAAGAAGCGTACTGTACCACCCAGACTTTTGCATGCCCAGAGTGGATCAGTGATGGTTAGGGCTGCAATAGCGTGGCATTCCCTAGGCCGAATACTTGTGCTAGATAGGCATGTCACTGCCAAGGACTACTGACTACCATTCTGGAGGACCATGTGCACCCAATGGTTCAAACATTGTATCCTGAAGGTGGTGCCATGTATCAGGATGATAATGTCACCAGACCAGGCCTGCACACTCACCCGATCTAAATATTATAGAGCCACTTTGGGGTGTTTTTTTGAGGAACGAGCCAGGAAACACTTTCCTCCACCAGCATCACATAATGACCTGGTCACTATTCTGTAAGAAGAATGGCTCAAAATCCCTCTGGCCACTGTGCAGGACTTGTACCTGTCATTCCCAAGATGAATTGAAGCTGTATTGGCCGCAAAAGGAGGCCCTACACCATACTAATGAATTATTATGGTCAAAAACCAGGCATTTCAGTTTTATTGTCCAACCCCTGTAGGTATTTATAGTAGGTCACTGTTAACAGGTGAGAAATCATTATGGTTTTGACGTGCTTGCTTAGCAAGTTGTGAGGTGTAGTAGGTACTTCGTAACAGTTGGTAGGTAAGCAGTGAAAGCTCTTAGACTGTTTTTGATAGTTCAGCATGGATCGATGATTCTTAAGCATATCATATTCTTATTTTATAGCTAATGCATAGTCAGTTCATAGGTGATTAGAGCCAAGAACTAAGGTCTGACAAGAAATTCCATTTGGGACTTTTTCACAATAAGTTCAGGAATGCATCATTTCTATAGAGTAAGCTAGTTGGGGTAAAAAGAAGTGATATCTCTGGATGGTATGCGAACAGGAGTTTTGCTTAAATCTTTATAAATGTCAGGATTTGAGCAAAGTACGGTATGTGGCGAAATATACAGTAATGAAACTAGCGCATCTCAAACGCGCATTTGATTTTGTCAATGGGACATTGCTCCAGCCGCACATTTTCGGAGTAGTGAAAAGAAAGTTGTGTTTTGCAAATGAGTCTCTCATTGTCCCATTCATAGTTGAGTACTATTTCCACTCATACTTAAGAGGTCGTGAACAGAGACCGAATTTAAAGAAGGAGGCAAAACAATTCGGCAAGAGATTTAACCCTTAGGGGTCTACAGCACAGTCGACAATGCCAATCAAATGTTTTGGCTTTGCAAGTGTTTTTGTGAATGAAATTATATTGTAGCAACTGAGTAAAAATATATACACAAACAGTAGACGGTTTACTTTCCAAAATGTTTATTGCACAAAAAATGTTTGTTATTAAATTAATGTCAAAAATAAAAACAGAGGTATGTCAGATTCTCGTCTCCGCATGCGCTGGAGCCCTGCCCCCCGTGCTGGAGCCCCGCCCCCGCACTTAGCGTTACATTCACATGCAAGATTTATGTAAACGACTCTATTCAGATGTAAGTAAATGCTAATTGCTTGAATGAACAGAACGGCTTGAATAAAGAAACAAAAAAAACTTTTTTTTTTCAATATTTTCGAGTAAATATTCTTATACGCACGTAAGAATCTTTTTTTGAATCACGAAGCAAAAAATAGTGATAATAATAATCATCATGCTTTTTTGCTGTTTGACAACAAGCTAATATGGTTTGTCTTTTCATTTCAGTACTGTATATTTTGGCGCATTCTGTATCTGATTTTAATTTAAGATTTGTCATTGTTTTAAAATTTATGAAAATAAGTGACTGTTAGCTTTTGAATACAGTATTCCGGTGTTAGCTGCAAAAGTTAACTACAGTATATATAGTAGCTAGCAATCGTATAGCCAGATTGAATCTATTCGCATAGAATCGAAAAATTCTTAATTCTTATTTCCTTCCTAATAGACAAAAGATACGGGTGAGCTTAGAGGTGAGCTATCTAAAAGAAAGCGTTTGAGCTTTAACCAAACTCACAGCTACTGTACGTTGTGATCAGTTTCAGCACGGCTGTTTTGACACGGCAGGGATAAAAATCTCAGCAGCAGCATTGTTCTTCTCTGCAGCACATCTTTTTTGTTGTCATACTGAATGACTGATTTTTTTATGTAGGATATGATGGATTTTTCCTAAAGCACTAGGACAAATTTCTAGTTAATTACATCTTCGACTAGCCTATTAGCTTTGAGTACCAAATATTGTAGCAGTTCTTCCCGGCAGTGAAATGAGCACGGGTCACAGTGTATTATGGGTGCTCGTAATAAAACTTTACATTAGTTATGAATTTCCAAATACATTAATTTCTTGTACCTTGGCACAGGTGCTCCTACATACTGTATGCTTGCTTGATGTAGGATATGATATAAAAGAAAGAATGCACAGCATCACCTTAGCACACAATAACAGAATTAATAATGTTGCATTCAAATGAAAAATGTACAGTATAATGTGTACTTCAGCTGCTTCATTGATTGAGGCCTGTGTGCGCGTGTACCATATGGGACAGATTGGGTCACGCTGATTCACACAGCACCACTAGTTTTAAAAACAGTAAAATTAAAACGCCTAATTGCATTGCTGACATAAAAATGGCAGGTTGTATTTAAGGATGCTATAAAATAATATTGCTAGGGGAGGCATTAAAGGGCTGTTTGTTTGAATTTTAATGAGCATTTTCATGACGACAATATTTTTACTGCTCAATAGATGCGCAATGCAATTAGGGTTTTATTTGTGACCGGAGGCGCCACTAAAGATTCTGGGCACCTTAAAATCCCGGCACGCTGAGCACATACTGTAGACTTGGTAAAACCAACCGTTTTTTCATTTGCCATAGCGGTTTTTTATGGGCACCCTGGAAACTCACGGGTCCTTGAAATCGTCCTTACTGTACTTACCCCACCTTAATGGCACCCCTGTTTGTGACCTGAAGAAAAGTTCAAGTCTGAGGAATGACAGAAAAACTGCCACTGGACCCCTTGATCAAGGTTGTTAAATCTAAGTTGCTTCTGTTACATTGTTCTACCACATGTACAGTCTAACTCATAAAGAAGTAAACCTGCTAACCTCTTTAGTCCACCTAGGGACTGTGGAGGCCAGTGGTGACCCTTGTATTTATTCCCATCTGTACAGTATGAACATGGTAAGATCTTCGATTACACGCATACTCATGCACTATGGGCAATTTGGGAACCTAATCTGTTTGTCTTTGGACTGTGGGAGGAAACCCACCAAGCATGCGGACAACATGCAAACCCCATGCACACAGACCCAATGCGGGAATCAAACCCAGGACCTAAAGGTACAAGGTGACATTGCTAACCACTACACCACAAACGCCAAATGAAAACCAATTAGCTGGAGTTCCTGGATACTGCTGCAAAGCCTTCGGATCACACAGCACCAGAATGCTCTTTGGTAAATTTGCTTGAGCAGCTCCGGATGTCTTTGTGGAAGCCAAGGACTGTAATTGGCATTAGTCTTGTCACAGCTCTGTGCTGAAAATCTGAGAATGGCACTAAGTGATAGATTTCATGCTTTCTGTACTTGCAGATCAGGTGGCAGCCATTATAGCCCGGCAGCATACAGTATAAGGACGTTTTAATGCGCCATATATTGCTATCAGGTTGTAAAAGTCAGTGCACGATTATTTATTTATTTATATTTATTTTATTTGGGGGTGTCCACTTATGTACATGAAACACAAAACGCCTGCATCACACACCACTAATCGGCTTTCTCGGTGCACCAGTGTGGCCAGGGAAAAAGACTCAACTCATCTTTGCCAAATTTCTCATAAATGGTGCACACACACACACACACACACACACACACACACACACACACACACACACACACACACACACACACACACACACACACGTACGCACGAGAGCCGGACTGGGAGAAATTAGTGATTTGGTGATCATGGCATGTTGCCAGGAAGTTACTCTTTCTGTCTTGAATGTCAGCATGACCCTTGTTTATGATTGCTTCACTCCGGTCCCACCGGATACCCAGCCATTTACACAACATAGGGTCAGCCAACTGCCAATTATTGCTTATGATACCTTCGAACTGTGATAGTAAATTAATAGCATGTGTATTTTTACCAGCTGTCTGCGTAGGTGAAATGAGTATCGTTACCATATAGAATTATAATATTTTGGCTAGTGAGTATTGAATGACTTTGAATAATGTTTATTCACAAAAACCCTTATAATAAAAACATGTACTGTACATTTATAAGGTTTCTTTTCAGCGTGATTTATTGCGAACACTAATATTAAACCCACATCCGTGCTGTAGCTTAGCGCCGGGACGCTGCTGTTAGCGCCCTATTATTAGCAGTTATTAATGGCTCGATCGGAAATGTAGGCTGTGTGTTTAAATACAGTGTGTTCATACTCTCCTGCTCAATACAGTACGGCTTGATTAAATTTTAGTCCGTGTCCCTCCCTCATTATGTAGCTCTGGGTTATTTAAGGACACGCCAGACGCCGTCTAGACTGCAATTTCGGGTAGCGCCTAAGAGGAGATGGTTATGCCGTTTTCCTGGGGCATTGTAAGAAATGGAAATTTGTACGTTGTAATAAACGGATGAAAATGTGCGTGCAGACATGTTGGACACAATTTGGTAATTGGAAATTGATGAGTTATAGGAGTTAAGGGGATATTTTTGGTTGCTTGTACCAGACGTAGACGGCGAATTACAAGTCAGACTGACTTGTCTGCTATGAGAAACTTTGCATCTGGATTCTTGTGTGTGTGTCAAAGAAAATACATTTCTATGTCTTTTTCCTGATAAATAATGCAGGGATTTATGTGGAAAATAAACCACATAAATATACAGTTTTTCATTTTCTCCTGCTGCCAGCACTATATCTGTGCAACTACAATGCATACTGCAATACTGTACATGTACTTACAGTGTGTTTGTCGACTACTGTTTGTTTACAGTCAGCGTTAATGGGGTTTATTAGACGAACAAGCCTGCTGGCCATTTGTCTGTGTGTTGCTTTCCGATCTTCTGCACCACAGACGCCTGATGCTTTCTCGAGACTGCAGGAAACTCATCAACTATTAAACACACAGTTAGCATGTGTAGAGATGGGAGTGGCCATCGATCACTGAGGTCAGCTGGGAAATTTGCACAAAGAGCTTTTAAGATACTGGATGCTTCAGGATTTCTTTCAGGAATACATCTCAGATAGCATTGTGTTTACTTGGACCATTTGCTTTATTAGATTTTGATGCTATTGTTGTAGGTTTTTATTTATTTATTTATTTTTTATACAAAAACGTACAAAATCTTCTGCATTTAAAATAGACACACTTTTCCGAGAAAGGTGGAAAATATTTACTGAAAGTAGGTTATTTGGTGGTAATTACAGGTTCATTAACTTGAGATTGTGCTTATGTGATTTATTATTATAGTAATTTTATTTATCATTAAAAAAAAAGGTGATAAATAATGTAATCGTTTACAACTGTTAGTTGTCCCCATTTCTGGCTTAGTCTAGGATGGTGTCAGAATATTATGTGCTGCGTAGTCGGGAAACAAACAGTTCATTTAAAAACTTTAATAAATTTCACTGTTTAACCTTCAAATCTTTTGTCAGTTTTCCTTTTGGTCAAAATAATCTTGTTTCTTGCTTCTGCCATGGCAACTCATAGGCGGCACAGTGACTTAATGGTTAGCACTGTCACCTTGCACCTCCATCGTCTGTGTTCGATTCCCACCTCAGGGTCTGTGTTCTCCCTGTGGTTGGTGGGTTTCCTCCCACAGTCAAGGGACATGCAGGCCAGGCTAATTTGGGTTCCCAAATTGCCCGTAGTATGCATGTGAATGTATATTTTACGACCTATCACAGTCATAAAAATGTGAATAGATACAGTGGTCACCATTGGTCTCCATGGTCCCTAGTTGGACTACAGATGGATGGATGGATGGATGGATGGATGGATGGATGGATAAAATAGTTCAAATTAGACTTATGTACCTGCTGCTCATGGAGAGAAAGCATATTTACCCCCTCAACAATTGGCAATTGAGCTGGTAATCCGACCCTTTAGGTAACTGCCACAAAAATGATGTACTGTATGTACAGTATATCCAGAGGGCAGAGAATCCCTTGCCTACTGTGTACGTGGATTGACCAAATATACGCGTATATATTAGTGGTGTTAACTGATTTTTTTTAAAAAACTACTTAACCACAGAATAATCACAATTTAAAAATACTAGAAAACTGGTTAGAGGTAACGGTCTTGTGTCAAAATTTCTAGATTAATCACATGCGTTAATGTGTTAATACTGACTGCCCTAATGTATATACCGTACAATATATATACACTCACCTAAAGGATTATTAGGAACAACATACTAATACGGTGTTTGACCCCCTTTCGCCTTCAGAACTGCCTTAATTCTACATGCCATTGATTCAACAAGGTGCTGAAAGCATTCTTTAAAAACGTTGGCCCATATTGATAGGATAGCATCTTGCAGTTGATGGAGATTTGTGGGATGCACATCCAGGGCACGAAGCTCCCGTTCCACCACATCCCAAAGATGCTCTATTGGGTTGAGATCTGATGACTGTGGGGGCCATTTTAGTACAGTGAACTCATTGTCATGTTCAAGAAACCAATTTGAAATGATTCGAGCTTTGTGACGTGGTGCATTATCCTGCTGGAAGTAGCCATCAGAGGATGGGGACATGGTGGTCATAAAGGGATGGACATGGTCAGAAACAATGCTCAGGTAGGCCGTGGCATTTAAACAATGCCCAATTGGCACTAAGGGGCCTAAAGTGTGATAGAAAAGATCCCCCACACCATTACACCACCACCAGCAGCCTGCACAGTGGTAATAAGGCATGATGGATCCATGTTCTCATTCTGTTTACGTCAAATTCTGACTCTACCATTTGAATGTCTCAACAGAAATCGAGACTCATCAGACCAGGCAACATTTTTGTTGTTTAGTCTTCAACTGTCCAATTTTGGTGAGCTCGTGCAAATTGTAGCCTCTTTTTCCTATTTGTAGTGGAGATGAGTGGTACCCGGTGAGGTCTTCTGCTGTTGTAGCCCATCCGACTCAAGGTTGTGCGTGTTGTGGCTTCACAAATGCTTTGCTGCATACCCCGATTGTAACGAGTGGTTATTTCAGTCAAAGTTGCTCTTCTATCAGCTTGAATCAGTCGGCCCATTCTCCTCTGACCTCTAGCATCAACAAGGCATTTCGCCCACAGGGCTGCTGCATACTGGATGTTTTTCCCTTTTCACACCATTCTTTGTAAACCCTAGAAATGTTGTGGTTAAATCAGCTTTCTTTCCCATTCTGACATTCAGTTTGGAGTTCAGTAGTTTGTCTTGACCAGGACCACACCCCTAAATGCATTGAAGCAACTGCCATGTGATTGGTTGATTAGATAATTGCATTAATGAGAAATTGAAAAGGTGTTCCTAATAATCCTTTAGGTGAGTGTATATGCCCTAAGTCTCCAGAGATAGACTGCAGGAGACTTAGGGCACCAGGCGCACTTAGGGTATCGCAGGGCACACTCACATACTCACATACACACACTCACAAACTACGGGCAATTTGGGAACGGCAATTAACCTAACCTACATGTCTTTGGAAGGAAACCAGAGTACCCGGAGGAAACCCACCAAGTACGGGGAGAACATGCAAACTCCATGCACACAGAGACGGGACTCGAATCCAGACCCTGGAGGTGCAAGGCGAGTGCAAGTGCTAACCACTACACCACTGTGCCGCCTATATAAAAAAGATAGAGGGAGGGGGAGGGGTTTTCAAGTGGTGTCAAGTAATGCTGATTGTCATGATCAAACCATCTGTTCAGCCCATTCACAGATTCAAATATGGATCAAACCATATTAGGTTTCTTTTTGAGTGGATCAACTCCCTTCTGCCTTTGCTTCATCCATCCTGACTCACCAGTGCCAGACATGTTATAGCCACTGAGATGCTCAGCAGTGATGAAGCAGGATCTCAGTTTCCAGAAGAAGAATCAGACTATTCGGTCAATCTACAGTAAGTCCGTTCACAGGCTGTGGGTGGTGAGTGAAATAATATGGCCATGAGTACACTTTATTTTTGCAGAGTTACATTTATTGCAGCATCTGGGAGAAAAAGAAAAAAGTTTGATGGCATGACATGAGATTTTCCTCAACACTGTCTGGACAAACATGGCTGCGAATGTTCTGTAGGTGTTTTTCCGAGACAAATCCCTGAAAGAAACAGCCTGTTCCTAAAGCTTTTCCGGTCACACAGTCATAAGCGGCGATTTGTTTTCAGATGCAGTATACACTCTCCATATGCTGTATGTGTTGAATATTATGCAGCTGTTACACACAAGGCTGCATTCGGAGTGATACGAGCACAAGCATGTGTGTGTGTGTGTGTGTGTGTGTGTGTGTGTGTGTGTGTGTGTGTGTGTGTGTGTGTGTGTGGTTGTGCCAGATGAATGACGTACGCAGTTAGGAATGACCTTGTCGACTATTTGGAGTTTCTTATTAGGACCTGAAGCTTCGTACGTTATTGATGTTCATACACATAGACGGGAGCAGAAGAGATTTACACCCAGAACCCGGGCGAGATGAAAGCTGTTACTCTGCTGCCATTTGTTCCCTCTATCCCGGTTTCTTTTTGTGTTCTATTTTTTTTCCCCTCTTGTCTTGTGATCAACAGCCATCCCCTTCTTTATCTTTCATTATTTTTATATTGGGTGTTGTTAATTCATCACGCTTCTCCCTGATCTTTCTCTCTATTGCGATTTTATTCAGCTGGCCAGTGTCCAGTTTAATATCTGCACAGCTAGAGGGTAGAACAAGCGCACACACACACACACACACACACACACACACACACACACACACACACACACACACACACACACACACACACACACACACACACACACACACCATATCTTCCACTGCCTTTCTCTTATTTTTCATCTTTCTTCAATATTCCCTCCTTCCTCTCATTGTTTTTTCATGCATTCTCTCTCACTCTCTTTTTTTAAATTTATTTATTTGCATGCATTTTAACAAAATGTATTAAGATCGCTTTGTCTCTTTCCTTCTATGTTTTAATGTTTTCTCCCTCAAAGCCAGGAACATTACGGGCACCAGTAATGTTTAGGCTCATAAACGATGCATCCCATACTATGCTATTTGTTTGACAAATGGCCACTGGCTCCTTCTTTTTCTGAATCGTTCAAAATTTCTAGATATTTCTCTTGATGCGCTTTAGGCTTTTTATCCCGGTGTTACACTAGAGAAAAAAGAACAAAGAAAAAAAAAAGCTGAAAGCACAGTACAGGATGAATAACCAACAACATGTTGACTTATTTCCAGGTACTGTAATTTACTGCTTTCCGTTCACACACGATTCACAGTAAATTGTACCACTGCATGTTTTGGGATCCATATAATGCCACACATGAGAATATGTTTGGTATGGCATGTAAAGTGGCGGCATGGTAGCGATGTGGTTAGCACTGTCCCATTATACCTCCATCTCCAGAGTCCGGGTTCGATTCGGGACGTGCATGTTCTCCCCATGCCTGGGTGATTTTCTCTGGTTCCCTTGCATAGTCCAAAGACATGCAGATTAGGCTAATTGACATTCCTAAATTGCCTATAGTGTGTGTGTGTGTGTGTGTGTGATGATGAGGTCCTACCGCAGTCATAAAAATGGATGGATGGATTGCATGTAAAGCCTATATAATATAATTAAATTGCTGCATTTAGTCTCTTATCCTATGCTTCTTTTTCTTCTGTTTTCTTCGTACTTCTTTCTTTTTTTCTTTTTTAGCTACATTCACACTGTAGACAAAAGTGACCCATATCTAATTTAGTTAATAAATAACCCAATTAATCTAATTTAGTTATCCAATTTTTTTCTCAACAGATTTTTTACATGACATGTATTAAACATTATTCTGGATTAATTAATCATGCTGCCAATCTGCTTTTAATTTTATTGTTTTTCCTACAGTAAATAGTTGCCACTATAGACAGGCTCATCAGCAATTTCTTTTGAGATCTCTTCAACCATGCTGTAGTTGCAATGAGCACCTTTTATCTTGGTTACAATTATGTTTTACAGTAACATCACCCAGGTGGCACTGTGGCTTAGTGGTCAGCACTGTCCAGGGTCCTGGTTCGATTCCCGTGGTGGGTTTCCTCCATGTATTCCGGTTTCCTCCAACAGTTCAAAGACATGCGGATTAGGCTAATTGCTCAGAGTGTGTAAGCGTGTGCATAAGGGTGTATGTTGTCCTGTGATGGATTGGCGCCCTGTTCATGGTGTAGACTGGGATAGGTTCCAGGCCCCCTTCAACCCTGTATACAGGATACAGCGCTATAGACGAGATTGTGATGTTGTTTTGGATCTACATACTTGCATTTTGTAAACTGGGAACATTCATGTACTGAATGACCAAAGGACCTTGTCTCGTTTGGCACAAAGTACCAAAACATTTGGCACTATAACCAGAGCGCAGCCATCAGTTTCATGGCTCTTGGTTCTGGATCAAGATCAGCACATGGATAAGTGGTACTTAGGACGGGTTTAGCAATACTGTTCTTTGCTGATTAGTGCTTGACTATCACACAAAACAGCATAACAATGCATCAACATACACACGCACACATACTGTACATGCACACAGTGGAAAAAAAAGAAACAGATCAGAACTTTTACAATGAAAGATAAAAACAAGCAAAAGTATTAATATTGAAAATGTCATTTTTGTATTGAGAAGTGCCGGGATATAGGAATGATAATGGGGTGTAAAATATAAATAAACACAAATAAAAACATCCATGATGAATGAGACATGAGGTTGATTTGCCCTCAGAGTGTGTTCAGCCATCTGCATCAAGTTTGACTCGCAGAAAAGATCCCTGGTTTCCATATCAACCGCACCAGCTGTTTTAGACTCACCCTGTGATTATGAAATGATTTTGCTTTAGAAAGCTTTTTAAATGTAGGCTCCTGGTTTGCTTACTATGGGTGTTCAAGTCAAACCGGGATTTTTGATTGTGCAGAATAACAGAACGCAGTTATGAGAGTAAAAACTCTTATCTATTTGTCTATATAATCCCCTACTGGACTGAGCACACTAATGCATTCATTCTAGTTTCACTGGTGCTTGGATACGGTACGATGTACACCAGAGTGTGTCTGAAACTCCTAGCCTCCCAGGAACTCCTTTAATGGCTCAAACATGCGGATATGGCTTTAGACTGAGGTTGGCTGTGGGAATGAGGAATGTATACAATATCCACAGACAGATGCATCTCTTTTACATGTTGGTGACGAGTCATCTGCTGATTTTCAAACATCTGGTGTTCGACTCCCTGAACGACTACAATGGGTTGTGAACCATCTCAGCCAGAATAGTCATTCGTGGACGTGTTTGCATCATTCAAATTTTATACTGCAGCGTCTCATCACCATACTGTTTGAAGTCTTCTGTAAATGTCAATCAGTTTTTACGCCTTCAGTCCGCTGAAATACTGCATCATCCCGTCCTAAACCTGCGAGAGGGAAACTAGGTTAAACCAAAGCGCACAAATCTTTCATCGTGAATGAATTGTCCTAGGTTTGCATGGAATGAACCATGCTTGTGTCATGTTCGTTCATAACGCTCCACTTGAGACCATAAGCTGAAAGACTAACATTGTGACTAGAACGAAAGCAATCTTTAGAAATGCTTGCTGTAGTGGATTATCCTATAAATTTAACAGACTGCACTTTCAAATAGGGGACAAAACCAGGCATATGGAGTGGCTCTAGCATCTCTCTCTTTCTAATAGGGGACGATAATGTGGTGCAGTTCCTGTATCTAGCTGTCAGGCCCTTGATTTCCTCTGCTGGTTTATGCAGCTCTCTGGGTTCAAGGTCCCTTCCGCTCTACACCCTTCACTTCTAAGTACATAAATTTTGCCCCAGTTGAATTGTAGCGCCTGCTTGGTGCTGCAAAACCCAAAAATGACTATCGATTTTCTGTCGTATCCACTGTGCAATTATGCAAAGCCACCTTTTTTATTCTCCGAGCTGTTTTGGGCCCCGCGCCAGCATGCGAATCCACTCCATTTAAGGGTTAAATTGGTCGAGGGCTCGTTAATTCATTGTGCTTGGCGCATTATGAGGCTCTTAAAGATTAGCTGTTAAAGATAAAATTGCACACTTTTGGGACAGGTACAGGTGGTCATACAGTACTTACTTACTTACTTACACACCCTTATACATATAAACACACACATCTGTGCTGCCAGTTAGCACATGGAAAAGAGGGCCCGTGGCTTGTTTGGCTCTCTCAGGCAGCACCGGCTGTGTGTGTGAAAACGTGTGCATGTGTGTTTCAGTATCCATGCATATTAGGTGTTTATGCAGACTGTCACAGCAGGCAGAAGCTGTGTCTTTCTCCCCAGCAGGGCAGTTTGGCAGACGATCCTTGTTTCACTGGAGGCACAGATGAGGAACTCTACTCCCCCCACTGACTGACCCCAGATCTGTGTGCTTTTTTCTTTGGCTAAAAGTTGTATTTATCAAGTCTGAATGTAATGCAATTTAATCAGGGGGGTCAGGAATAGCTCAGTGGTAAGGCATTGGCCTATGGTTCAGAAGGTCTCAGGTTCAAATCCCCTTAACCCTCAACTGCTCAGATGTATAATGAGATAAAAATGTAAGTTGCTCTGGATAAGGGCGTTTTCTAAATGTAATCAATCTTTTGTTGGTCAATTTATTTAATTACATAAATGCAACTGATTGTAATTCAGAATTGATTCACTATTAAATTTACCTTGATAGTGTTAAATAATAGTGGTTAGCACTGTCACTTTGCACTTCCAGGGTCCGGGTTCGATTCCCGTGGTGGGTTTCCTGCGGGTACTCCAGTTTCCTCCAACAGTCAAAGACATGCTGAATAGGCTAATTGGTGTTCTCAAATTGCTCAGAGTGTTTATGCGTGTGTATAAGTGTGTGTTGTCCTGTGATAAATTAGCACCCTGTTCAGGGTGTAGACTGGGATAGGTTCCAGGCCCCCCTCGACCCTGTATACAGGATACAGCGCTATAGACGATGAGTGTGAGATTGTGGTGTTGTTTTGGATCTACATACTTGCATTTTGTAAGTGTTAAATAATAGTCTAAAATGGTCAAATTCCTTAAAAGAATTCTACATTTCTCTTTCTCTTTGTCTTTTTTTATGTGCATTTGGTGTGACAGTGCCACCTACTGGACTGGAGTGTGGAGCAAAATATTACAAGAAACATTAATACTTTGTACTGGGTGTGATATTTAATCATCAACACAAGTTACAAAGCATTTCACTCACTCACTCATCATCTATACCGCTTTATCCCAGGAGACTTAGGGCACGAGGCAGGGTACACCCTAGGTGGGATGCCAATCCATTGCAGGGCAACACACATACACACACACTCATGTTCATTCACACTGGAATGCCAATTATCCTAATCCTAATGTCTTTGGACTGTAGGAGGAAACCAAAGTACCTGGGGGAAACCCACCAAGCCTGGAGATGCAAGACGACAGTACTAAGTACTAATCATTTTGATACTTATTTAAGGCTTTAATTTTAAAAACTTAAAATGAACCTGTAAGAAAAATAGCCACTTGAAACAAAGCAGACAGCAATCGTTAGTGCTATAAAAAAATAGTAATCAAATTGAAAACAGCAGTGCCCAAAACAAACAAACAAACAAAAAAACACCTGAATTGAATTGACGTTCTACTTCCTGTATGAGTCACAGCTTTAGAAACTATGGGGTAAAGAAATTGAGACTGCTATTGAAAATGCATCTATCTATCTATCTATCTATCTATCTATCTATCTATCTATCTATCTATCTATCTATCTATCTATCTATCTATCTATCTATCTACCTATCTATCTATCTATCTATCTATCTATCTATCCATCTATCTATCCATCCATCTACATATCTATCTATCTATCTATCTATCTATCTATCTATCTATCTATCTATCTATCTATCTGTCTGTCTGTCTGTCTGTCTGTCTGTCTATCTATCTATCTATCTATCTATCTATCTATCTGTACCTATCTACTATCTATCTATCTATCTATCTATCTATCTATCTATCTATCTATCTGTCTGTCTGTCTGTCTGTCTGTCTAAGCATTAGTATTTAGATTTTTTTTATTTACTTTTTTTATTAATGACAGTTCATGTTAAAACCCTGTCAAGTGTGTACCCTGCCATGTGCCCTAAGTCTCCTGGGATAGGCTCCAGGCCCCCCGTGACCCTGAATACAGGATTAAGCGGTATAGATGATGAGTGAGTGAGAGTTCATGTTAAACCTGATGTTGCTGAAGACATGCTTTAATGATCATTTTGAATGTTGTTAATGGTGTTCCTTTATATTGTTTAAATAACTGTAATAAAATGTGTAAAAAGTGTTTGTGCCATAAAAAGTTTACAGTACCTGACTCTGTGTGTGTGTTAATATGCAGGAATGTTTGGCTCTCCCGAGGCCTCAAACTGATAGACTGTGTCATTATGACCTTGCATAACTCTGTGACTCTGACGGGAACGTGGGCTAGAACTCATCTATACAGTGACAGCGCTGTCACTAACTCTACTGGGAGACTGAAAAAGCAGACACACACACACACACACACACACACACACACACACACACACACACACACACACACACACACACACACACACACAGAGCATCTTTCCTGTGCAAGCTCTGATGATGATTTCTTTCTCTGTCTTTAATCTGTCTGTCTATCCTCTTATCTCTTCCTTCACATCTCGTCTATTTTTTTCCCCTAATCAGAACATTTTCACTCTCTTTATCAGCCCTCTCATTTTGTCAAACACCTACCCTCAGCTCTCTTTCTGACCTCCATCTGCTGCTTATGTTGACAATAGTGTGTGTGTGTGTGTGTGTGTGTGTGTGTGTGTGTGTGTGTGTGTGTGTGTGTGTGTGTGTGTGTGTGTGTGTGTGTGTGGTTAGTTATGGATCAGTAGGGATGACTTTCTAACCTGCCTGTGCACCAAGAGCCAATGTCACCTTCTCCTTGCCCAAAACAAAAAAAGCCTTACACACTGTTTGACTCAAATGCCTTATTACACACACATGAACACACATATACGCTTGGAAATTGTGTTTACGGTGTGTTGCAGTAATGGAAATGCATTCTGTTACTGCAGTCTAAATGATGACTGCAGGCTGAAACACTTTTGTTTTTATGGAACTGAAATATTGCAACAAGCATTTTTATTGACTTGTAGCAATTCCTACAACATAAAGTATACTGTACAAGTACAGTGCATCTCAATAAATTAGAATATTATGGGTTTCTTATGCAGTTTATTTATTAAAAGTATATTTCAAAAGATTCCTTACATGAAATTCAAAAATCTTGTATCTCGAAATATAGGTATATTTCGTTTCGAGTTTGAGTAAATTACTATTCATACAGTATAAATACTTTGTATCACTCAGTCTAGTTCAGGCTTGGAGGTTGTCTTCAAGACGGTCAATGATAAAGGAGGGTAAGCCACAGAAGGTCATCGTGTAAAGGGCTGACTATTCAGAGTGATGTATCGGAGCATATTCATGGAAAGTTGACAATCAAATAGACAACAAATAGACAATCAAATAGACAGTGTTAAGAAGATCGTCAAGCAAAGCCGATTCAAGAAGTCAGGAAATCTTCACAAGGAATCGAGTGAGGCTGGAGTCAGTCCATCAAGAGCCACCACACACAGATGGACACACAGGAAATGGGCTACAATTTTTGCATTCCTAGTATCAAGCCACGCCTGAACCTGAAACCACGTCAGAAACATATTACCTGGGCTAAGGAGAAAAAGGACCGTTGGTCAGTGGTCCAAAGCCCTCCTTTTAAAAGAACGTAAACTTTGTGTTTTATTTAGAGATCAAGGTCCCACAGTCTGGAGGAAAAGAATGTGAGGTTTCCTCCATCTGTGGTAATTTTGGGTGCCATGTCATCTGCTGGTGTTGGGCCACTGGTCCAAAGTTGACACAGTCTACCAAGAGATTTTAGATCACTTCATGCTTTCCGTCTGCTGACAAGCTTTATGTAGATGATGATTTCCTTTTGCAGTAGGAATTACATCTATGCACCATTCCAAAACTTCCACTAACTGGTTTGCTGACCATGACATCACCATGCTTAATTGCCCAGCCAACTCGTCTAACCTAAACCCAATCAAGAATCTGTCAAGAGAAAGATGATAAAAACCCGAAACTACAACAATACAGACGAGCTGAAGGCTGCTATCAAAGCAATCTGGTATTCTAGAACACCTCAGCCGGAACAAAACCAAGTATTGAATACATAACATAATTTTTACACAATTAATTATACACAATTCATCATTGTACTTGGTCTGGCTTTTAGATAAATTACTTCCATGAGCCATCTGGTGGATATTCAGTGAAGCACAACACATTTATTTAAATTCCCGAATGTTGCTTGTGGGATTTCGCGTCATGGCGCGCACAGAATTGCGGCATTTCACAGGAAAAAGTTTGCATTCTTAATGGCCACATCTGTATATGCAAGTGCAAATTTTTATAAATAAACCCTGACAAAGTGTTATGAGTTTTAAGAAACTCATTGAGTCTTAGAGAGCTGTACAGTTTTAGTTTGTAGTAACCAATTGTGGACAAAGAACAGAAATACTTCAGTACTTCAGTAAAACTAGAGATACCCTATCAGGGGGAGGCAAGTTCGATCCTAGAGAGCCATAGTCCTGCAGATTTCAGAGTTCAGCTTCATCTCTGAAAAAAAAAAAAACTCGGAGCTGAACTATGCAGGATTGCGGCTCTCTAGGACCGAACTTGCGTACCCCTGGCCTAGGTGAAATATTACTTAAGAAGTCCTCTATTTAATATTTCTACAAAGTATAAAAGTACTCACATTGTAGTAGCTTTTAAGTCTTTAACCTGTTATGTAATACAATGCTATGGACAAATGTCATTTTTGTCGAAATTATAGATATTTGTTTCAGGATGGAGTGGAGTAAAAGTAAAAAAAAAAATCCACTGATAAAACTACTCAAATCAAGTACAGATACATGTACAGTAACAGTTTGTGGTGCCCCAGATGCCAGACTAGGTTCTAAATAATATTAAAATTAGTACTTTATTGGCTGTTGTTTCTGAAAAGATTCAATTATGCATCTGAAAAACTTCTTAAGTGAACATAAAGGCTCTTAGCTAGAAGTGTGTAGCTATGACACAGTACTAGATTTTTATTTTATTTTATTACTACCGAAATACTAAAGCTTTTTAAAAATTGTAGTGTTTATGCAACATTTTTTAAAAATCCAATAGAAGGATGTCACAAACATAAAGTATTGAAGGATTGAACAGAATTGTGTTCAGTGGCCAGGCGGAGAATTGTGTCATTACTGTTCTGTTACTGACTTCAGGCCTTTTGGAAACTCAAAGGTATCTCAGTTGATTGCTCGGGTCACATCGCATGCCCTGATTATACTGTAGGTAATTCTCACAGAATACCAACTTTGAAGCAATATGCCCTCATCCTTTCCAAGAAGTTGCATCTGTATGTGCAGGAGCATTGTGACAAGCAAGGCTGGTTCAAGTTAGACTTTATTCTCACCCACTGTCAAAACACTGTGTGAACATTTCTACTACGAGTGGGTGAATGCTTACTGGTGAATCATTTATACTGGTATACCATTGCTACTACAGTATGTGCACCCACACACATGCACGCAATGTTCACTCCCTAGATACTCAGCACCCCCTGTGGTGCAGCAGAGATGTTTTAACCTAATGCTCCATGTAATTAAATTAGCTTCCCAAGTTATAGCCTTATTAACGAGAATTATTTAATATGGAGTAGGGGGTGGGGGTTGAGCTGTAGTAAAGGGTCCTCTCGCTCTCTCTCTCTCACGCTTTCTTTTCCCCTTGGGAATGATGTACCATAGATGTGGAGGCGATAAAGAGTACTATAGCATGGCTTTTAAAGGACAGAATTACCCAGAATGACCTTTATCTCACTTTTTCTAATTAGATTAGCCACTGATATGATTCAGACTATAAGTATTGTTTCAAGCACAGGAATTGATATAAACAGTGGCTAGTTTGACCCCCATGTGACCCTTCTTTAGTTAACTAAGCGTCTTGTTCCTGATCCCTCTCTCCATTTGTAAAAAGAAAATGATTGATTTCTTTCCTTCTTTTTTCCTTTTATGGCAAGGTGCTATACAGTAAGTGCCTTCTACTGAGCCTGCAAAATGAAGTGTTTCTGAATATCATACAGAGTGTGCATGTGTGTGTGTGTAGGCAATGTGGGAGTTTTTGCTTTAAAGTTAAATTTCACTCTCTCATCCTGTCTCTCTCTCAGCACAAGCCGAAGACGCCGTCGAGCATCACGGATGGAGGATACCCGGTGCAGAGGTAAATTGTACCCATACGCAAAAACACAAAGGTGCACACATGCAGGTACTGTATGCACACGCATGCAGTTCTTTATATGCTCTGATTGAGCTGAATCACTTTATAGTTGAATAAGATATCTGTTTGCTGTAAAATGATGTACTACTGTACGTTTATACTTCTGTGCATTTAATGCCAAATCGATTTGATTGATAGTGCTCCGCCTGCCTGGCAAGACTTTCTGCAAGGACAGGATATCCTGGAGAAACGAAGCCCATCCCCTCTCTCGCTGTCTTCCTCGGACAAGATGAGCACTTCAGCGAGCATGACCACTCTATCAGACGGCTGCACGCCTGTAAGTCCCGCTCTTGGTTTCTTTCTGGTCTAATTTTTAGAGATTGCCATTTTTAGAGATTGTATGTACATGCAAGGTGTGTGCGTATACGAGTATACGGGAAACACAACTGATTGACACCACAGGCTATACACTTTAGCCAGTTTGTTCTTCAAACACAGACAGCAGGAAATGTGCCTCGCAGCCAGGGCAAACTCAATAACCCAGTCGTACGCCAAGTTTTGAGACATAATGTGATCAAGAACATGATCGGTCTAAGGAGAACTGTGTATTTATATGTGGCAGTAAAATTTTTTACAAGTCCGCAACGTAAGAATGACTTCCGTTCCTAAAGCTTGTTCGTAAGTCAAATTTGTTTGTAAGTCCAACAAACGTCGTTTAGGTACTAGGATACTAAAACAATTTGCTATACACAGTATATTACAGTACAGTGTTCTTTGGAATTTTACCAATTCATGTTAAAAGAAATTAAGAAAGCTCCACTATCTTAATTATTTTTTATATTTGTCTCCATCGTTCTGCGCTTCTTATCAGTACCAACTTCATCGCCGCTGCTTTTGCGCTTGCTTCCGGACACACGGTCAAAACATGATATTGGTGCTAAAAAGTGTTGCACATTGGTAAAAAAAAAAAGTGAATTTTCAGATAGGATCATGTAACACCATGCTTCAGTTTTTGTGCAGTAAATATACATACACATTTATATTTGTATCAAATAAAAAGAAACACATTTGCTAAAAACTGTTTCATGCCCTGTTATATACAGTAGTGTTTTGAATTCAAATTTTTCAATGATCTTAACTGTTATGCAGATGATGATATGGAGTGTAAATGTTTCCTTAACACTTCCTAAATCAAGCTGACCAGGAACGTGGGTTGAGGCGAAGTCTTTATCATAATGCAGCCACCATCATGTTTAAACCCACTCCACTGTCTCCTTTTATGAACTAATAAATCTCTAAGTGCCTCAATAGCAAGAATAATTGTTTTCATTAAAAATCCCCCCCCCCTCCTCTTCATGTAGTCATGGATCAACTGACAGGTTTATACTTCACAGTTTTATAACCACCTGTTTCTATAGCATACCTTCTGTAAATCAGTGGTTTCCGGAGTGATGATTAATAATCGAACACATGCAGAAGTTCCACAACACTAGCTTTTAATGCGCCTGTCTACTCTACGGCTTGGCTAATACCATATTGTCATGATGTCTAATTGATTGAAAAATATTTTAAAAAGATGAAATAAAAAAATGAATATTATCAGGAATAACCACATGCATTTTCTGATAATTCAATTCAGTTCGGTTTTTATTTGTGTAACGCTTTTTACAATGTTCATTGTGCCAAAGCAGCTTTATAGGAATAAACATTCTGCATATAAATGAATCAATTTGTGTGTGGGGGGGGGGAGGGGGAATGATAAAGTGCAGCTGCCGGTTTACTAGTAGTTTGTCCCCAATGAGCTAACTGGAGGCGACTAGATTCACAAGGGAACCCATCTTCATTTCTGCGATGTCAGATAAATATTCAGTGCACAGGTTCTTTCCTGTTCCCTCCACATACTGTACAGTGGTGTGAAAAACTATCCTGAATTTTAACTTTTTTTGCAATTTGTCACACATTAATGATTGAGATTCTTAGACTCTCAAATGTTAATATTACACAAAGATAACCCGGATAAATACTAAATGCAAAGTTTTTAAATGCCGATTTCAGCCTACCTGGCCTTATGTGAAAAACTAAACCACACCCATTTTGCTAACTCGTGAAGGAACTGTCATTTTTGGAAAGCTGGGCTAATTGACACTTGCCACACCCAGGCATTCATTACTGCCAGACCTGAAAAGACCTGAAAAAAAAGGTAAAAAGTAAAAAGGTGAAAAAAGGTGAAAAGTAAAGTAAATCTAAAGTATCTAAAGTAATTCACATGTACCAGTCTGGAAAGGGTTACCAAGTCATTTCTAAGGCTTTGGGACTCCTGTGAATCATGGAGAGAGCCAACATCCATAAATGAAAAAAAAAAAAAACTTTAAACAGTGGTGAACCTTTTCAAGAGTAGCCGGCTTAACAAAATTACTTCAAGAACACAATGATGACTCATCCAGGAGTGCATAAAAGAAACCAGAAAAGCATCTAAAGACCTGCCTAAGTTAAGGTTAGTGTTCATGATTCAACAATAAGAAAAAGAGACTGGGTAAAAATGTCATCCACGGGAGATATCCAAGGCAAAAGTCACTGCTGACCAAAAGAACACAAAGGTTTGTATCACATTTGCCAAAGAATGACTTTTTCACATAGGGACAGGTAGATTTAGACAGCTTTTTGTCCTTAATAAATAAAATCATCATTTAAAAACTGCATTTTGTATGTACTCTGACTATGTTTGTGTCATATTCAAATTTTTTTGTTGATCTTAATCATTAAAAAAAAATTCAGGGAGGTCCAAATACCTAAAAATGTTCACGGCACTGTATCCTGTGTAGAGTCAGGGTGAACTCCGAGTAAGGTACACCTTGGATGGGGTTCCAACTCCTCACGGGGCACAAACACGCACACTCCATTCATACACTATGGGCAAATTGAAACCTGGAGTACCTAGAGGAAACCCACAAGCACGGGGAATTCATGCAAACCCCATACACACACAGCAGCTCTGGAAATGGGAGCCACTAAGCCACTGTGCCACCTTCTCGCCTATTGTTCTTTCCTATTATTATTCCATTCTTTCCATTCCTACAGTACACACTGAAGACATTGTGACTTGCATGGAACCAGAATAGTTCTATGGATTTGCACAGATTTGTACAGCTTATGACTTTGGAAGAAGATTTGTATGAATCATTTTATTACCATTTAAATAGTACATTGCTTTATTTGAATGCTGCCGGGTACACAGTCGACAAGTTGATCTGATCATCCCTTTCTCTGCTTCCTCACATGGGGTACATTTAATTTAAATCTTATCCAGAGCGACTTACATTTTTATCGCCATATACATTCGAGCAATTAAGGGTTTAAGGGCCTTGCTCAAGGGCCCAACAGCATGGGTTATGTACGGTATCTGCCCTAACAGGCATCGCTCCTGGATCTGATCACATACTGTGCTGTACGGTTTGTTAATCCAATAATATACAGTATATCGCTAATCTTTCTTGGGCAGTTTGAATATTTAACTGATACGAGAACGAGCACAACTGCAGAGCTGTAGGCTAAAGCCCATGTGCTGGTAAGATTATGTACACTGAGCGGCAAAATACATCACCATGTCCTAGCCAAAGTGTGGCTTGAAACAATACTTCTAAAAACAATAGTCTGAATCATATCATATATAAGTGTGGCTAATCTAATTAGAAAGTGCCCAAGTGTAACAAAGTCCTGTCGAAACATGATTGTACCTAGAATTTAAATGTAAAAAGTGTAATTAATGATTTGTTTTAGGCTTATAAAAGTATTTATTACATCTGTGACACTTTAATAAAAACACTTCAAACACACTTGGACGTAGATTACAAACTAGTTGTCGATATCATTTATGCCTTAATATGGATCAATCCTAATTATTAATGTGATGATCAACATTAATTTAATATCTACATTGGTTTTAAGGTACAGTAAGTATATTTTGTCCACCATTACTAGTAGTTAAGGATGTGTCCTAATTATTGGACATGATTTTTAAACTTTTTTTTTTATGTGTTTGATACTTTCTTTTATCATCGTCGTGTCAGTTTATGATGAATTGTTTCGTCTCTTTTCAGTATTATGAATACGCAAAGAAATTTGCACTGTGGTTGTCTTTATTGATGCAAGACGCCTCATAAATCTTCCTCGATATCCATTCAGCCATGCAATATGCTGTTAAAAAAAAAGTCAAGGCCCAGGGAATTATTTCATTAATTAATATTGTAAGCCATTTGCATAATAATTTGTCTTGCGCACTTGTTGCTCTTCATGTATCGTCTACTTCGGCATTATTGTAAAAATCTGCACATTGTGATAGGTTTATTGTACAATTTGTATCGCTAGCGCTATTGTGAGTAATAACCAACAGGACATGCTTCCATCACATGTAATCTAACTAAACAAAACATGAGAAATGGTTACAGTTCACTTCCAAACTACAAATGATTTTGGTTTCCTTATAACTAAGGTTGGGTACCTAAATCCAGTGTCAATATGGCACCGGTACCTATATAACCGATATGTACTGTAACCGAATCAGTACAAACATTTCGGTGCCTCACTTCGGTGCCACTTTTAATTCTGATTGATTGTAATATTTGTCCTGTGGTTCTCTGAAACGTGAAAAAAAATTTACCAAGTGAGAAAATGCATGTAAAAAAAAAATTTTTTTTTTAAATCGACTGAGAAAATGCACATGAATGTGAGTTCTAATAATAAAAACCCAACTAATCTTTGTAGTAACGCGAGTGTGCATGTTTTCACATTCTGACTTAAAAGCACAACTCGGGAAACGAGACCATCCGATGAGTGCCTGCACAAAGTAATTATCTTTGCTCTGAAAGCAGCAGGTATCGTTAGCTAAACGCACGTTAAATGAAAATGCCTAAAGCTATAAACGTTCTAAAGTGTGACACCATGACATGCAACAAATGTCTTTCAACAATTGCATGTAAAGCAGGAAACTCCCTCCCCTTAGAAAAGACATAAGCACCACATTCCCGACCATTCCTGCTTCGCCTTCACAAGCACCACTAATAAAAAACAAAAAAAAACAATCCCCAAACATTTCAACTGATAATTGTCATGGTGGAAAGGCATTAATTTGAACTTTGTCACGGGTCTAGCTGGTTGTAGTGCTAGACCGGCTGATGGTGTTGCCGTGGGCATGAAGGTAGGCATGTACGCAGAGGGGGGTAACAGAAAGAGTCTTTATTTATAAACAGACAACTCAAAAACAGAACAAAGGAACTAAAACAACAAACTCAAACTAAAACTAGGGCTCAGGAAAAACACAGGAACAGGAAGGGATCTGAACACAGGGAACCAGGAGCTGACACAGGGAACCAGGAGCTGACACAGGGAACCAGGGATGAGGAAACATGGAGCTGGAGCTAACTAAGACACAGAGGGGAACTAAAGACAGGGACTGGGGACTGGAGAGACAGGACTGGAGAAACAGGACTGGAGGCACAGAGACTGGAGAGACAGGGCTAGACAGGAGACAGGGCTAGGGGCACAGAGACTGACAGGAACTAGACTAGCTGGGTTAGTGAGGTTAGTAGCTACATGTTGCACTGAGGACACTGGAGGCTGACCTAACCGGGTTAGTGGCTAATAGTGTTAGTACTGACCTAGGGGACCGGAAGACAAAAGGCAGGGCACACATGAGGCTATACCAAACTAGCGGCCAACCTACTAGTGACCAGAACCACTAGCAGTCACTCCCACTAGAGATTAGCCTACTGGAGGCTAACCCTACTAGGGGCTAACCCTACTAGCCGTCAAGGCCTACTAGCGGCTAACCCTGCTAATGGCTAAACACTCATGTGGCTACACATACAAGGGAAAAGACCAGAAGGCAAAACAGTACTTACACAGGACACAGGAGGAGACACAGCCTAACTACACAGTGAACAAAGCAGCTCCATGAATCCACAGACACAAGGAACATCAAGAAAACAAAACTAGAGCCCTCTGATAACTAAGGTTACAAAACATAAATCAAATATAAACTCAAAGTAACAAAAAGGAATGCCCACATGATGGTAATCCAGACAAACAAACAAACACCAACAGACACTCAGACAATCACAAACAATGCTCGACCCAGTTTCCCAGAACAAACTGCTATTTATAGAAGGTTTTAATGAGCCACCTCAGTTCAGGTGAGCCTCATCACCTGACTGAGGTGCCTTCTGAGAAACTGAGTCAACCACCAGGAACTACACACAGACAGACATGAACAGTGACCTCTAGTGGAGGTTCCTAACAGTACCCCCCCCCCTTAAAAACGCTCCTCCGGAGCGTTACCGGAGGTCCCCATTGTCTTGAGTCCTTTCACCCGACTTACGACGCCGACGAGCTGGTTCCCCGAGCAGGATGGGAAGGCGGGCGGAACTGGAATGCCGCCGAAGCCAGGCACCGGAGGCAGTCTCGGGTCTGCCCTTGATGCTTGGCAGCGGAGGCGGCAATGGCCCGTTCTCGGGGTGGTAGACTTGACGCCGAAGCCGGGTGGTGGATGTGGGACCTCATTGACGCTCTGGGATGGGAAGGGGGGGGATCCCCCACTGAGGCACTGGATGACGGAGCCTCCCCGTGAGGCCCGGAGACGAAGGGGTGGAGCCTCCCCGTGAGGCCCGGAACGACTTGGAGCCTCCCCGTGAGGCCCGGAACGAGCCTCCCCGTGAGGCCCTGGAACGCAGCTTGGCGGCCTCCCCGTGAGGCCCTGGAACGCAGCTTGGCGGCCTCCCCGTGAGGCCCTGGAACGCAGCTTGGCGGCCTCCCCGTGAGGCCCTGGAACGCAGCTTGGCGGCCTCCCCGTGAGGCCCTGGAACGCAGCTTGGCGGCCTCCCCGTGAGGCCCTGGAACGCAGCTTGGCGGCCTCCCCGTGAGGCCCTGGAACGCAGCTTGGCGGCCTCCCCGTGAGGCCCTGGAACGCAGCTTGGCGGCCTCCCCGTGAGGCCCTGGAACGCAGCTTGGCGGCCTCCCCGTGAGGCCCTGGAACGCAGCTTGGCGGCCTCCCCGTGAGGCCCTGGAACGCAGCTTTGCGGCCTCCCCGTGAGGCCCTGGAACGCAGCTTTGCGGCCTCCCCGTGAGGCCCTGGAACGCAGCTTGGGGCCTCCCCGTGAGGCCCTGGAACGCAGCTTGCGGCCTCCCCGTCAGGCCCTGGAACGCAGCTTTGCGGCCTCCCCGTGAGGCCCTGGAACGCAGCTTTGCGGCCTCCCCGTGAGGCCCTGGAACGCAGCTTTGCGGCCTCCCCGTGAGGCCCTGGAACGCCGCTTTGCGGCCTCCCCGTGAGGCCCAGGAACGCAGCTTGGAGCCTCCCCGTGAGGCCCAGGAACGCAGCTTGGAGCCTCCCCGTGAGGCCCTGGAACGCAGCTTGGAGCCTCCCCGTGAGGCCCTGGAACGCAGCTTGGAGCCTCCCCGTGAGGCCCTGGAACGCAGCTTGGAGCCTCCCCGTGAGGCCCTGGAACGCAGCTTGGAGCCTTCCCGTGAGGCCCTGGAACGGAGCTTGGAGCCTCCCCGTGAGGCCCTGGAACGGAGCTTGGAGCCTCCCCGTGAGGCCCTGGAACGGAGCTTGGAGCCTCCCCGTGAGGCCCTGGAACGGAGCTTGGATCCTCCCCGTGAGGCCCTGGAACGGAGCTTGGAGCCTCCCCGTGAGGCCCTGGAACGGAGCTTGGAGCCTCCCCGTGAGGCCCTGGAACGGAGCTTGGAGCCTCCCCGTGAGGCCCTGGAACGGAGCTTGGAGCCTCCCCGTGAGGCCCTGGAACGGAGCTTGGAGCCTCCCCGTGAGGCCCTGGAACGGAGCTTGGAGCCTCCCCGTGAGGCCCTGGAAGCGGTGCTTGTGGGACCTTTCATAGTTCTGCTGTAGGGCAAGCCGACCACCCTCAGCCTGCTTGCCCCAGCATTACGGTCCCAGCCCCCCCCAAAAAAATTTTCCCCGGGGGGGACCCCTCTGCTATGCCTTAGTTTGGTCGAGCATTCTGTCATGGGTCTAGCTGGTGGTAGTGCTAGACCGGCTGATGGTGTTGCCGTGGGCATGAAGGTAGGCATGTATGCAGAGGGGTGTAACAGAAAGAGTCTTTATTTAAACAAACAAACAACTCAAAAACAGAACAAAGGAACTAAAACAACAAACTCAACCTAAAACTAGGGCTCAGGAGAAACACAGGAACTGGAAGGGATCTAAACTCAGGGGACCAAGAGCTGACATGGGAACTAGGAGCTGAGACAGGGAACCAGGAGCTGACACAGGGACTAGGGATGAGGAAACATGGAGCTGGAGCTAACTAAGACACAGAGGGGAACTAAAGACAAGGACTGGAGACTGGAAGCACAGAGACTGAAGAGACAGGACTGGAGGCACAGAGACTGGAGAGGAGACAGGGCTAGACAGGAGACAGGGCTAGACAGGAGACAGGGCTAGACAGGAGACAGGGCTAGACAGGAGACAGGGCTAGACAGGAGACAGGGCTAGACAGGAGACAGGAGACAGGGCTAGGGGCACAGAGACTGACAGGAACTAGACTAACTGGGTTAGTGAGGTTAGTAGCTACATGTTGTACTGGGGACACTGGACCTAACCGGGTTAGTGGCTAATGGTGTTAGTACTGACCTAGGGGACCGGAAGACAAAAGGCAGGGCACACATGAGGCTATACCAAACTAGCGGCCAACCTACTAGTGACCAGAACCACTAGCAGTCACTCCCACTAGAGATTAGCCTACTGGAGGCTAACCCTACTAGGGGCTAACCCTACTAGCCGTCAAGGCCTACTAGCGGCTAACCCTGCTAATGGCTAAGCACTCATGTGGCTACACATACAAGGGAAAAGACCAGAAGGCAAAACAGTACTTACACAGGACACAGGAGGAGACACAGCCTAACTACACAGTGAACAAAGCAGCTCCATGAATCCACAGACACAAGGAACATCAAGGAAACAAAACTAGAGCCCTCTGAAAACAAAAGGTTACAAAACAAAAACCAAATATAAACTTAAAGTAACAAATGAATGCCCACATGATGGTAATCCAAACAGACACCATCAGACAATCACAAACAATCAGACACAAACACAAACAATCAGACACAAACAATGCTCGACCCAGTTTCCCAGAACAAACTGCTATTTATAGAAGGTTTTAATGAGCCACCTCAGTTCAGGTGAGCCTCATCACCTGACTGAGGTGCCTTCTGGGAAACTGAGTCAACCAACAGGAACTACACAAAGACAGACAGACATGAACAGTGACCTCTAGTGGAGGTTCCTAACAACATCAAGATCTGTGACCCCAACAAAGTCCTCTAAAGATTTCATGCACAGTTACCTTCAGTCATTCATGTTCAAATAAAAATACACTGCTTGACCTAAACAAACAAACAAACAAACAAACAAACAAACAAACAGTCATACACTATTTTTTTATTTGACTGTTCTTAGATTTGGTTATGATGTGTGAAAATCATTCCTCATGTTCCCAGGACCGTTTTGAGTCCTGGAACATACAGTACCCGTGCCATGAGGAAAGGAAAAAATCCACAGATATGATGACCTGGTCGTTCAGAACATTCAGGTAGTCAGCTGACTTTATTTTATTGTCACATAACGTTGCTGAGCTCAGAGGCTTATAGTGTGGGCACTATGCTTGCAGAGTGCATCACTTTATGTGCTTTCCACCTTGCAGTGATTTATGCTTCACTCTGGAATAGGGTCAATCCACATACATCACACCACATGACCTTATTTCAATTACTAAACAGTCCAATCATTATGCTCCCTAGCAACTTAAAGCCTTTTCCCCAATTATCTTTACTAACAAATATTTAATCCAATGGCCACACTGCCAGTTATTTTCAGTTCTTGTGTGGAAATTGTGCATGTGGAAATTATCCTTCTTTGGTTATGCAACATAGCTGTAATTTCTCCTTTTTAAATATGCAACTACACCAAGCTTTTAAGTGATCTCTGATCAATATCTTTCATGATTTCACAATTCCAAGTTTTACTTACAGTTTAATTCCAATTCCAGTCATGCAAATGTTTTCTTTGCCTGCTCAATAATTTGACCATTCTCAAATGGACTAGCTGTGGCATTGAAGGAAGGTTAAATTCAAATTTTACTGAAGAGACAAGAGGAAATAATGCATTTCAGAAATCATATAATTGCAACATGACAGGATAGAAAAGGTATAAAGCAGTCTATACAAATATCTGCATATGTGGTTAAACATCTGGCTAGTAAGTGTTAGTGCTTCAGCTCAGGCACCGATCTGTAAACACATGCTGAATCCCATTATAACAAATCTAGGGTTTGATTCACAAAAATTACAGTGTATTGCAGTGTACTGTATAAGGGGTAAAATAACAGCACTAGAACTGACAAAGCATTTTAAGAGAGGAAATAACAGGGACAACAATCTTTGTGACTCAAATTTACATTTAAATAATGTGTCAATGCTTTTATCCGAGGGAACATACAAACTCAAGGAGAGAAACAGAAGCAGATTGGGGATGATCTGAGCTCACAACCTTCCCCTCAGTTGCTCAGTGCTAGTCAAGGAAGTCTAGACAAAGAATCGTCTCGCTTTGTAGGTCAGTGCCTTGAGTGTTAATGTTAAAAACAAATAAATACATAAAATTATATGAGGTTAATGAATGGGGAACTATAAAAATGCTTTGATTAAACAATTTTTATGGGTCGTCTGTGTTTCTGATTTTGAAAAGTATTTACATCCACAGATTCTAATAAATCTTTCTAGTTTAAATTATTTTACCAACAGCCAGCTTACACGTCAGCTAACCAATGTAGTGCAGCAAGGGGAAGCACTTAGAAGCAGCCTAACCCATTCGCTGCCAGATGACTGCAAATCAGTGGAAGCTAGTGGTTTTAAAAGTAAGGGAAGAAAGTAAAAATGGGTATTGTAACTGCAAAGAAGATTTTCTGTGTCATACTAATGAAACATTAGATTGATTTAACCATTGTTAAAACACATTATACCGTTAAAACAAAACAAAAAAAAAACACTAAAGTAGTTTAAAAAAGATTCAATTTATCAATTTATCAAATGATACACATTAAAAATACAAGCTGTGGTTTGTTACAGAGTTCATCGTATATTTCAACATTTCTCTACTAGCCAATTCCTGCTGTCATGATCACCCTCCTCTGAAATTCTCTGATTGGCTTGGACCAGCAGCATCTGCTACACCGTTTATTCCATAAATGGAGCAAACTCCAAAATCTCTGGTTAGCCTTGGCCAAAGGGAGATCATCCCCCCTTCAACCTTCCATCATAGACAATGTCAGTGAAGGCTTGGGGAGCTTGATAAATTGCTGGCTTCTGACAAATAAATTTTAAGTGCTGTATAGGTTGCTACTTTGACTTTGAGACATAAATATTTACCAGCTTCAGTCATACCAGCATACAAGTTCTTTTTTTAATTTGGAGGGAATTGATGATCCTCCCTTTCCTCGCTGGACAAACCTCCACTGCAACAAATAAAAATAATAATAAAAAAGACCTAGGTAACAAAGAAGCTCACTACTTCTGTGATGGACACCTGAACATTTCCAGATAAAAGCTAAAAAAAAAATCCTGAAAAATACTGTTCAATGTTTATGTTCTCAATTGCCTTCAGTTTGCCATGAATAATAATATAAATAACAATATATAAATAATATATAAGGTCTTGAACAGAAAACAGGCAGAAATGTATTTTGAGATCAAGCACATATGATGCAGTTGACCAACTAAAAAAAAGCAAAGAGTTACCTTTTGCAATCTCAGGCTACACATGATATGAATATTTATACAAAACTGTTTATACAGTCAGTATGATGTGAAATTGCCAGTCTCAGTCTCATTCCGTGCAAGATTCTGATTCATTTCGGATAAATGGATGTAAAGTGCTCTTTTAATAATTGGTGAATTTTAGCTGTCAGTGGTTATGAAAATATGATAGCAGACAAAGCATCACTTTGGCCATCAAGATTTCTGAATAATTTTACCTTTGGTGAAATCCTGTGATTAGGCAAAAGGTAAGACAAAAATGGATTTCCATGAGACAGGAGAGCAGGAAATGCACTATTTACGCATAGGGGGACCCGTACTTTAGTGAATGATCACCTGGGACACTGTCGTTTTGTACAGTACTGTTTAGGAATTGCTGCTGTAATCATAAATACAGGTAATCCCAGAAGTCACCATGTCCAAATACTACACATCTTCTTAACACACTTATTACCTCTTCTACCGCTGTACACTGAAACAATTTATGTGTTCCCTCTTGTGTCTGTTTTTTTTTTTTTTTCAAAGGTTTATTTGTCCATGTCACTGCAGAATGTTTTTGTTTCTTTCCACTGTCACTTCTGGCTTGCTTGTTAGTGATCTAACCCTTCATTCAGAGTTTCTGTTAAGATGCTTTGTGATAATACATATCATTAAAACCCTGATAAACCCATTTTGAAGCTAATAAACTCAGCTAGCAGCTACTGCAGTTTCTTTGTGACTGAGAAAGTTTTTTAATCATGTATAATGTTTATTATTATTATTATTATTATTATTAATATCATTATATCTTCTCAAGAGCGCCTACTTAAGGAAAAAAAGCTTGAATTTCTGCTTTCCCTTGGGTAAAACATTACATACTGCATTTTCTTTGAACATTATTTTAAAGGTTTTGTATTTGCAACAGACGAGTTATATAGTGTAGTTGATGCAACAGCTGAAAGAGACAAGTAAATAATATACAATCAGTCAATCAAAGCAAAAATATGCATGGCACAGATGGCAATGCCTTGTCTGTCTCTGTCGATATGACTCTTCAGGCAATTATTTTCTGTACAAAGGTAACATCAAAATGAATACCACATTGTACTACTGTGTGATAAATCATGTGTACTAAAAGGTCGTCCTCATATACGGCAGAATTTGATGATCTAGTAACACATTAGCATCTAAATTATTACGCGTTATGTATACGATTATAAAACTGATATGATTATTTAAAATTGTTTAGCATTATGTAAAAATGTAAAATAGGTCTGATGCAAATGAGGTCTGTTCGCCAGCCAGTCATGAATCCTGTGTTCCTGGATGCTTCTCAAAACGTCATAGAGAAATATTTTTATGGTAAACAGAAGCAAATAAGCATGAAATGCTATCACCTCCACACAGACATGCAGACATATTCTTGCACATATGCAAACATGCAAATCCGGCATTTCGCACTGTATATTGTTGGTGTCATACATCTGGCATGCCTGGAAGTTGATTTGCAAAAACACTTAATCATAGTATTTAGAAAGCAAAAAAGCGTATTTAATTTATGTACTACACGTAAAAAGCTTTGAATACAGCTTAAGGCAATATGCACAAATAATTCATTTGAAGTCATTGTTTTCATCGTCTAAACCATTTAATACTGTATACAGGGTCACAGGGGGGCCTGGAACCTATTCCATGGCACGGGGCAGGGTACACCCTAGATAGGGTGCCAATCCATCGCAGGGCAGATTTAAAGTGATTATCTACAGTACTATGCAAAATGTACTTTTTAGTCTTTTGTAGACATTAAGATGGATTTCCATTATGCGTATACAGTAGAAACCAAAAATGTGAGACAAAAACGTTTCCTGGTTTTTGCCCTTTTTGCAGGGCCTAAGCAAGGCAATTAGATTTCTCCCTAGAGTTTGGGGGTGCTGTGAGAGTTACTGTGAGCAAAATATGGAACCTTTAAGGAAGACTGGAGTGGAAATGAATTAACAATACTATTAATCATCATAGTTTTATTATTATTATTATTATAGACTCAGAATACTGTGATCCTACAGTACTAAAAGACAGTATGTGCACATTTTAAATAACTTAATTTCAAGACCAAGTCTAAATTTCATTTTGAAAGTCTACACTTCAGATGCCAAATGGTTAGTCAGCAGCAGCAATTTCTGTGGCGTTGGAAACAGTTGAACATCGCTCACCCAGTTTATCAGGTAACAGTTTTAAATGCTTCACAGAATACATAATGATCTGCAAATAATGTGAGCCAAAACATCTCGTGCAATTTCACAGCCCATGTACACGAGCCGATTTTTAATAATTGGGGTACATTTCACATGAGTAAAAAAAAAAAAAAAAAGAAGGTACAATGTTCTTTTCTCAATAGGACGAATAGTCTAATATATTGAGAAGCTTAAACATTAACATTTTTTTCTGACTGATTACGTACATTATGACAGGTACATTAGCATAGCAGACAATTTCCTTAATTTGACCCATAATTTCAGTGCTGGGATTCACCTGGCTGGCTACTTTTCATTTTCATGAACAGTTTAGCATTATATGAACAAATAGTTAAATAAAATCATAAGGAATTGGTAAGCTGTACAGAACATAGATGAAATACAGAAAAAAAAAAAAAAAAATATATATATATATATATATATATATATATATATATATATATATATATATATATATATACATACAGGAATTAATCATTATTGCGTTACATTTTAATTCAAATTTTTATTATTTAAATGAGATGATCAGTTTAAAAAGATTTTTTAGCATTTAGACTATTTTCTGAATGAACACTTTTACCTTTATTCAAGTAATTTACTTCAACAATGGCAGTGCATATTTTGACAAAAGTCAAAAGACAAAAGTTATACCGGTTCCACCGCAGGTCCTGAACAAACAATATTTAAAGTTAAGCTTATTCAGAGTAGCGTTGGGGCTAATTTAAAATCTTCAACATATGAGTCATTTCAGCTCAAGGTTACATGCAATTTGCAGTAAAGCCAAAGTAGAGGGAAAGATAAAAAGGCAGATACTGTGATAAAAGCCGTTTGAGATGAGGGATAAATAGTCTATCTGGGTTGTGGATACATTGTGTTTTCTGGCTTAAGGGGAAATTGAAGTCATCAATCAAAGAGCATGTTGTAGTGTACGAAGCATTTACTACACCTAAAAAAGATGATCTGTGACATTTGAAGGCTTAACTTCCTGGCCTGAGCTAAAGGCTGCAGAAAAAAGGAGAAAAATCAGTGTCAGTTGTAAAAATAATGAACAGGACATGTCACTTATCCCAAAAGTGGTTAATGAGCCAATGTGCACCCATTTTAAAGTCATGCATCCATTGCACAGTAATGAGGAACTGCTCTACTGGTGGTGTTAAAATTTGAAATACTAGCATTAGTACCCGTCATGGACGTTTACAGACTTTTAGGAATAGTTAAAAAGTTAAAGCTAAAAATAAGCTGATCAGCTTTAATGTATATGTGATATTATTATTTTAGGTTGAAGCCCATGTACATGTCTGTCCAGTACGGCAAAACTCTCTGATTTACTTGATAATACAAAGAAACAAAATGTTGTAAGGTGGAGTATCTTACACCTTGTTTACACCAAGTTCTACTTCTTTCATCAGCCAAATACACTCCTTGTCTATGATTACATCCAACTGATCATAATATCAACATAGTAGCTTCCTGTTAGCAAGGCTGTGTTGCATATTAGTTTATGTTTCCTGAAGATTTGTGTGCTTTGTAGAGGCATTACTGTACGATCATTTTTGTGTCTTACGCATACTATGTGTATTTACGGTACATTATCATGGTGAGTGATGCATATAGCCACACCCACTTTGAGGGCAAAAAAATACTGTGTTCATCCAAAGAGCGTTGGCATGTGACATAATGTGAAAGAAAACTGCTCATAATGTCTCTTCTACTCAATGCTTTGATTTAATTTATGGCAAAGTTTCTCAAATTCTGTCGAGTCAGTTTTGCGTGATGCTGTGATCAAAAAGCGTCTGGACCGACATACAGAAATACTGACATACATACAGACAGACAGAAAGAATTTTTTTTTTTTTCTGAGACTGGTTCTGTGTCCTCCAATGTTTGAAATGTAAAGATATAATTGAAAGAGCGTGTTCTGCACAATGTACAGACAGAACCTTTCTTTTATGTATATAAATTATTAAACCTTTGAGCCAGCAGCCTGGGAAAACCCTTCTCATAGACAATTTTTTTTGACATTTTTACTGTATTATACCATTCCTTTTTATTAGAAAATGTGTGCACCTGCTCATTCTTTGCAGTCATCTGATCAGTAATCTACTCATGTGGCAGCAACACAATCCATAAAATTGTCTTTATTTAATGTTCACATTAAACATCAGAAACCAACTGTCCAGTTTGCGTGATAGCCTCGGATTTCTGTTCTTGGCTTGAGATTTTTTTACTGCTCATCTGCTTACTATATCCTTCCTGTAGGTTTGAAATATTCTGAGTATTTTCCTCTTTCATCTGCAACACATTTCTACCCATACAAATGCCACGTCTTCTATGTTTCTGTTTTGCTCATCATTGTATATGAATGTTACTGATTGTTGTCTATGAAATTGCGAGGCACCGTCAACCATGACAAGGGTAAAGTCGTTGAGATCTTTTTTCCCCCCTCTCCATTCTGATGTCTGATGTGTACTTTAACTGAAACTCTTGAGCTCAGTCTGCATGATTATATGCATTGCACTGAAGCCATATAATTGGATGATTAGATAATTACATGAATGTAGGTGTTCCTAATAAGGGGGCCAGTCCCTGTAGATCTAAAAACAACAGACTTTCTGAAGAACATGCAAAACTGAAAAAGTCGAAAATAACACTTAAAGATTCCATTTCAACACCTTTATCTCCCTTTAATCTGCTCATGGAAAAACACCATTACTGCAAAATTTAAAAGAAATGTAATCTCACAGGGGTAAATGAGTTATCACTGGGACTTTCAGCATCATTCACTTCAGTCTTCAAAAAATCAGTTTTACATTTAAACAAAAGCCTCATTACTGCCTTTTCACTCAACTGATCATGATAACATCAGTGGGGAAATAATCTCTGAATAATAAAGTTCCGTTTGGCGAAACTTCTTTTACCAATGTTTTTGAGTAAAAAGTGTAAACACTAAAACTGAAACCTTTGTGTGCTGTCAGATGTGTGGAAGCATTTCCCTATTCAAAAGGGAGCATCACTGACAAAATGACCACTTGCCTGATCCTTACCTTACATTTTGGATTTCTTTAAATAAAATGCCTACCTTCAACTGCTGCAATCTCTGCTGCCTAACAGAACAATGTGCCATTGGATGGTGCATGTTAAAGTGGTGACAGGCTAAAGGAGCCCAAGGCCAACTGACTGAACAGCAGGTCCTCAGCTCAGGTACCGCTGATAACCATCACACCAAACCATACTTTCAATCTGCTACTGGATGCATGCTTGATTATGTCAAAGCAGATACTGTAGGCAGCTAAATAAAAGTGCCTCATACAGAAGGACCTAGAGACTTTTGCTCAACGCCATTCATCCCCAGACATCATCTGATGAACAGCTGCTTGTGCAGTTGCGCTACAAAAAATGGTGGCCATCCATCCTGATGACAGCTATTTAGCTTCACTTGAGTGAAATAGCTAGCTAGCTAACAATAATTCAATCAATCCAATGTCAGAATGATAATATTTTATTGAAAGTTACATTTTATTTATTTTAACTGAGTTAGTATAAAGGTTTAAAATGCATGTCAAAATTAAGTTATCTTATATCATTTAATTTTTATTGCAATATGATGCTAAATCGTAGCATTTTCATATAAATATAAATTGACCCTTTGTTTATGTTCCGTACTGACGAAAATGAAAATGAAAAGATGGCAACAATCTAAGCTCAGCTTAGGAAAGGAAGGAGATATAGGGCAAGATTAAGGAGGCAAAAAAGAAAAAAGTGAGATGGTCATGAAGATGAGAGAATAAGAACACGTACTGCCTGCCAAGGCCGCATTAATGTATGGGCTTCCTTGGGTCTATGTCCCAGGACCTACAAAGATCAGAGGTCTATCATGACCTTATAAAATGATCTAAATTACAAGCATCCCAATTTGGCCACCATAATACAACAGCCTATCAGAATGTAGAAGAATACTTTTGGCATTTATCATATTTGAATGCAAGTGAGAGGTGAAGCTTGTGGCTAGCTACTGTAGGTCAAAATGTCATTGATAGTGGTGCTCAAAAAAGAAAAGAGAAAGAGCACCACAGTCAGGAATTATTAAGTCCTTATCAAGCTTATCATTAAGATTCTTTAAAGTTGCAAATGAGAAGTAAGGAGAGTCAAACTCATTACTGAGCGGAGGCAGAGTGATATATAGCTGTGTGAACTGGAGATGGATAGACAGGAGGACCATTACCTGAGACGTGTGCAAGATTCATAGGGCCCACCAAGGCCAAAGAAGAAGTACTTTGATTTGCTGCTTATATGTTACAAAACCTCTCAGCCACAGGGCCTAACAGCAGGTTAAGGCAGCACTGCTACCTGCCAGAATAAGACCAGCATTATGTTCCTGCGCTGTTAAGCTCATAAAAAAAAAAAAACTGACCTGATCACATTCATTCAACAGTACAGGACTAATTACCACTGTCACGTTTCCGGGTGCGAGGCATAAACGCAAGAGGATCCAGGTGGTTCAGGGAAACGATGATTTTTATTGATCATAAACATAAAAACATGGAAATAAACAGAAACAGATATACTTTAAATAAAACGAAACCAAAACACGAATAACGACACAAGACATACTCCTTAGACTTACTGTAACAAATGCAAGACAAAAACTAGACCTTAAACACACCTTTTATAATGAAATTAATGATCAACTCGGATCAGGTGCGTGCCCACGTGACCTGACCGAGTTGAGAACTGGGAAATGAAGTAAATAAATGAACATTAAAAGAACTACACAAAAATGTCTTAGGGCGCTTTGGCGCCCTCTAGGGGTTATCCCTGACATAACCCCCCCTCAAAGGGCGCAACTCCGGGGCGCCACAGGAGGTCCAGGGCATCCCCCCCAGGGTCCAATGTCCGCCCCTCTCACCCAGAGGCTGGCACCTAAGTCCTGTGGGCCAGGTGTCTTCATGCCCCCGTTGAAGCAGGGCGGGGGAGACGGAGGAAGCCCGCCATCCTCATTGACACAGGGCGGCGGAAAGAGAGGAAGCTCGATCTCCTCGGCGGCGCATGACGGCGGTGGCGGAGGAAGAGGCAGCTCGCTGTCCTCGGCGGTGCATGATGGCGGCGGAGGAGGAAGAGGCAGCTCGCTGACCTCAGCGGCGCATGCAGGCGGCGGCGGAGGAAGTGGAAGCTCGCTAACCTCGGCGGCGCATGAAGGCGGCGGCGGAGGAAGAGGAAGCTCGCTGACCTCGGCGGCGCATGAAGGCGGCGGCGGAGGAAGAGGATGGAGCTCGCTGAAGCTCGCTGTCCTCGGCGGCGCATGAAGGCGCGCAGAGGAAGAGGATGGAGCTCGTGATCCTGGCGGCGGAGGAAGAGGAAGCTCGCTGTCCTCGGCGGCGCATGAAGGCGACGGCAGAGGAAGAGGATGGAGCTCGTGATCCTCAACGTCGCATGAAGGAAGGCGGCGAAGAGGAAGCTCGCTGACCTCGGCGGCGCATGAAGGCGGCGGCGGAGGAAGGAGGAAGCTCGCTGTCCTCGCGGGCATCGGCGCATGAAGGCGACGGCAGAGGAAGAGGATGGAGCTCGTGATCCTCAACGTCGCATGAAGGTGGCGGCGGAGGAAGAGGAAGCTCGCTGTCCTCGGCGGCGCATGAAGGCGGCGGCGGAGGAAGAGGAAGCTCGCTGACCTCGGCGGCACATGAAAGCGGCGGCGGAGGAAGAGGAAGCTCGCTAACCTTGGCAGCGCATGACAGCGGCGGCAGCTCGCTGTCGACGAAGCAGCTACGCGGCAGAATATAGAGCTCGCTGTCGTCGCCGCCGATGTGCGGCGGAAAAAGGAGCTCGTCTTCATCGTCGCCGCTGCTGAGCTCGCTTTCGTCGTCGACACTATATAACAAATAGTAGAGCTCGCCGCTGTCATCCTTGAAAGCCTTGTAGTAGAGCTCACCGTCTTCGTCGTCGCTGTACGGCGGGAAAGGAGCTGGCAGGTCTGGACCTTCCTCGAGGCGCAGCTGCATCAGCATATCCTGGAGGTCAGCTACCTGCTCCTGCAGGTTACGGATGCGCCCTTCATTCTCTTCGGCGCTCCGCCCAACGCTGCTCCCGGCTGTGCATACCGCCCACACGCCGTTCCTTGTAGCCGCACGCTTTGGGGTGTCCTTTCACCCTGGTCACCGCCGCGTTTGGACCGCCTGGTCTCTGCAATCCGGCCGGTGCGGGGACTCATGTCACCCCGAGCTGCTCCACCTCTGAACGGCGTGCGCCGTATCGCCAGCCGGCAGCCATCCCAGTCTTGCTGCCGTCTCAGCTCCTCCTGCTCCTTCCTGTCCGGTTTCCTTCTCCGCCTTCTACTACGCCGCTTGGTTCTCCTCCTGCTCTCCGCGTCGGTTTCCCAAGCTTCCAACATCGTTGCCCCCCCCAAAAGAATCTCCCGGGGGAAGGGCTCCTCTGCTATGCATCTTGTTAGGTCTTGCATTCTGTCACGTTTCCGGGTGCGAGGCATAAACGCAAGAGGATCCAGGTGGTTCAGGGAAACGATGATTTTTATTGATCATAAACATAAAAACATGGAAATAAACAGAAACAGATATACTTTAAATAAAACGAAACCAAAACACGAATAACGACACGAGACATACTCCTTAGACTTACTGTAACAAATGCAAGACAAAAACTAGACCTTAAACACACCTTTTATAATGAAATTAATGATCAACTCGGATCAGGTGCGCGCCCACGTGACCTGACCGAGTTGAGAACTGGGAAATGAAGTAAATAAATGAACATTAAAAGAACTACACAAAAATGTCTTAGGGCGCTTTGGCGCCCTCTAGGGGTTATCCCTGACAACCACAAACATATATATGTTCCTTGGTAATTATACTGGCAACTATAGTTTTACCTCCTGTAATAAAACATATTTTGCTTATGTATAAATTTTTTTACACATTTCTATCTTTCAAGTCCAAAATGATGCAACCTTAAACAGAAGTAAAATATAATTTTACGTGATCATTTTTAATACAAGTGAGGTGTCAATAAAAATGAGACAGGCAGTGAATACAGAGGAGATGTACCGTAGAGAAAATAGTAAGTAAAGGACAAAGGGGAAAATGAACAGAACAAACGTAGTATTAAGGACAGAGAGACATGAGGAAATATAAGAAAGTGAGCAGGTCATGGAAAGCAGAGAGAGACAGAAATAGTTGCAAGAAAATGTATTTCTAAAACCCTGCATATGGCCATCATACCATGGTAATTTCTCAAGCCAAGCAAGAACCAATTTAGTTGTTCAGTTCATTAATCTGCTGATGGAAAAACTAACGTGGGTTACAGCAGTTTCAAGGCTCAAGGAGGGGCAAATACAACCTCTTACGACCACTGTTTTAATAAAGGTTGACCATTTTTCAGAGGTTAAAGAGATTGGAGAGCGACTCTTGTCCGTTCAAAAAGGTAATTGGTGTGCTGCTGAGTTTGCACTCACCTTCTGCACCCTAGCTACAGGGAGTGGACAAGAAAACCTGACTCTCTAACAGGATATGATGATCACATACATTATATTCCTAGATTCACTCATCGACCTATTTATCCAACTAGATCAAATGCTAAAGAAGTGAAGGGAATGTAAAGCTACTATATGCCTAATCAACTTCATGACCGTAGAGCTTCAGAACCCATACAACTCAGCCAAGTCAAACTAACCTCTTTGCAACACCAAAAGTATTAGTTTCTACTGCAAAAGTATCAAGCACCAAGTGACACTGTGATCCATTAGACGACCATGAAAAAGTTCCACGACAGGCCCCAATGCCCCCCTCATTCTTTCACTACCAGATTCTGAGTCCTCAAAACTTGCAACCCCACATATGCTGGGGTTCATCTGGATAAACATTTATGACCTATGACTTTTGTGAATGAGAGGTCTTTGTCATGCGTGTCTCCAAGCCCCTGCTCTGCCTGCAGCATTCACTCCAATAGAAAGCCGACAAATACCAAGTGCCATTTATAAAAAAGGAAATGAAGGAACATGTCTGTACCTGGTGGCCTGTACTGACCTTTCGCAGACACATGACTACAGCGAATCAGTCACACCAGCGGATAGCAGAAGTACCATTAACTGACATTACTACGTAGTCTTTTTTTTGTAATTTTTTTGTAAAAATTACATATGGCGTGTATTTTAGAGCCAAAAGAAAAAAAAACAGAAAGATTACATCATTACTTACGAGATTATCTGATGCTTTGTCACACAGTTGATCTTAAATCTTATAATCTTATTATTATATATCATAATCAGGATATTGGGATGGACTTTGTAAAATATATAAAATAGAAACAAGCTTGTGAAAATGGATGGAAGAAGGCCATAAGGATATCAATTTGCAGAAGTTTTTTTGTTGTCATAACATCATTACCTCAGATGCTGTTTAAAAAATGTGACAATTGCAATTGTGGCAATTAATATGGAATATGCTGTTCTTTATGCTTCATACTGTAAAATGATGTGCAGGTGATTAATACTGACATTCAATTTTTGCTAGTATCTGGGTCTGTGAGTGTTTCTCAAGAAATACAATTTAAATACATTTTAACTTGATAAATGTTGGGGTTGTGGAACGAATCATCTGAGTTTCCATATATTTCTTAAGGGGAAATTGGCTTTGGATTACAAGCACATTTCTGGAACGAATTATGCTTGCATGGTTTAACTGTAATAGCTAACTAACATGGGGCAGAATGCCCTATATAAATGGTACAATCCCTTCTTCCACACATTAAGTAATGTCTTTGATTTGGGCATTCAGCCCTGTATTAAAAGCTGATAAGGTAAGCTGTGAAACACAACATATACAGTCCAGAGGCAATTATGACTTAGAAGCAATTCGTAAGTTTTGCTAACATGATGTCATCAGATGTGTTTTTTGTTGAAAGTGCTTCTGTGACTGGTTTTTGAATTAGAGTTTTTTTTTCACACTGGTAAGTAACGCCATTTTTCTTGTCACAAACTGGGCGGGACCAAGGTGTTGTTACATCATGTGAAAAAGATGAATAAGATGTAGTATTTTTTGGGCATGTGACCTATATTTAACCTTAAATATACACTGCTAGCATTCTTTTATCTATATACGTAACAGTGCATCTGACTTCAATAAAGAACTCATTTGGTGTCCAATTAGGATCTGAAAAAGTGAGATGTTCCTCAAATATTTAGCTTTCCTCATTTAATAACTATTAACATCTATTAAAATCTATTCTTTATATATTTTTTTATTTGTGACAATAATAGTGATAAAAACACAGAACGTTAAAGTAGCTGACCGTTTAAAAGTGAAATTGTGCTTGTCCAATATTTAGTGCACTTTGTGAGACCCTGTTTAAAAACAGTGTTGAAATGAAAAAAGAAAAAAAATTAAATCATTTCTCAAAGTAAATTTTAATAAAGTATAAAAATGAATTGCCAAACAAAAGAAAAAGACAAAAATAGAAAGAACAGTGTAGCCATGATAGCAGCTCGGACTGAGACTCACACCTCCACCTCTTTTATTCTGTAAGTACTATGTCAAAAGCACTGTGCACCAGTGACATCATTCCCAAATGAATAATGTTTGAGCCAGCTCTTTTAGGTGAATGTTGGGAGCTGACATGCATATCTAAAAAACAGTAATATATCCTTTTGCTGAAATTTCATCAGTATTCTGTATTCAAGCTTCTCTTTAATGCCTTTGATCACATACAGTGCAACCATGACTGAAGAGCATCTAGGGTATTTTATCAGCACCTAAGTTGTTTGCGGCATACTGATGCCCATTCCACTGAGAAAGTTAAGACGTGTGCTCAAGTGTGACTGAGGTAGCATGGGGATGCAATTGCCCTGCTGCTTGTTGATAATGATGTGGTGTAGTCTGTTTTTAGAAGTAAATATCTGAATACCAAAAAAAAAAAAATAATAATAATAATAATAGCTAAATTCAAATTTTAATCAACAATAACCAGAATTATTTATTTATGAGTTACCTTATTGTTAAAGACACAATGCAACAAATTAGACTATTTTATTTTTCAGAGCTTTCCCTCCTCAACCAACCCCCCCGGTTGATGCAGCATATACTGTAGTATGCACAGTTCAGACCTACAAAATCCTTAACTATTTTCCTATATTTGAGGTTCACATGTCTATTTCACACATATGTGTACATAATGTGATATGGATGCATAGAAGAATAGGATGCAGCTCTCTCAAAATCTATCACGTAGCTACAGTTTCATACATTTGAGTAAAGAGTTATGTAGTATTAGCAGAGCAGGAACATGAAAATCTGAGGCTTATTCCCTATCCAGTCCTAAGCTGGTAGGATCCTGGCCTCTTTATAGAATGCATAGAGAACACAAACACACAGTATTTATATATGTACACTTATTTATATATGTATATATATATATATATATATATATATATATATATATATATATATATATATATATGCACTGCGGCTAGTGTATACTTCAAATGACAAATCATGTTGATTCAACTATAAACACAAGTTCTTCTACTTCTCAAGAGATTATTAGCAACTCCCAGCACTACTTATGATGACCAATTAGTAATCCCTACACAGCTGCCATTCTCACTTAAACTGAATGTCAGTGAAAGAACAGTTATTATAGAGTTATCACAAACCGGCTGGGGTTTTTCCAATAAATAGAATTTCCTTTTCTCACCCTAACCTCAAAATACGATAAAAAGAGTGAGTGAGAGTGTGATAGACAGATAAATAAAAATAAAAAAAAAAGCTGAAATTTTTCACCTAAATTCACTGATGGTACATTTTTAAAGTATGCAACCCTGACGCTTCTTACTTTCTTTGACTGAGTGATGATGGAGGACTGCTCTGGGGATTGAGACTGTCACCGGTCTGGCAGTTAAGCGGCCGTCTCATGACTTTAAATAAGAGAGCACAAGGGAGCTGAGGAAAATGAACGCTGCCACCTGCATGCATGAATAAGATTTCTCCACCTTAGCCTGCCAGAGCGACTACTCAATCCAATCGGGCAATCATGTAAAGTAAAGATGCACACCTATTCGCACACAAACAGCTCAATGAGACTAATCTTCCTAAGCAGAACAGCAGCAGAACTCTGCATGTTGTCAGATGAACCAGGAGAGGGCCTATAATGGCTGAGTTATGGAAGCAGAAATTCGAGGAGATCTACAGAGATCAAATGAGGGATGCGCCATATGAGATAAGAGGACACCAATAGCAGAAAGTGAGATAAAGAGAAGTATTAGATCATTCCACTGGGACTTGGGAAGTGAAGAACTCTGGCGTGCATGTATCTGATCAAATTCTCTGATTTCCACAGAACACTTTATGGACCATTAGCAGGATGAGCATGACAGTGCTGAGTCCTACACCCATACCAAGTGACCAAGCTGTCAGCGTATTATGTAACTGTTAAATGACACTTGCTGCTTCTTTAATTCTTTCCAGCATATGCTGAGTGTGTGGGCTCAAGGAGACAGCAGAAGCCCCTGCTGGATGGATTTTCTGTTCCATTTTCTCTGTTGGTCTCAAGGGAGCTTTATTGATTTTCCAGAGAAAAGGAACCAGCATTATGTTTGCTGTCATATCTTAAGCTGGCTCATTTGTAGCTGTCAATTACATGTTCCCCATGGCTTTTACCTGAGCAATGATGGAGACAGAACAGGAAGAAAGATAGACTTATAGCAGCTCATCTTGCAAAATCGCAGAATGGTCAAATCCGGTCCGATCACTGATGATGTAATCGTAAAATTAAATAACAACTTTTGGTGTTTTCTCCATCATCCAATCAGCAGGGAAGTCCAATTAAAGTGTCAGATGTAATAAAAATTGATTCTGTTCTTTGTCTGCTGTTATTCTAGTGAAGCAGCACTCATTAGTGCAGTGATTTAATTAACTGGCCAATTAATTGAGGAAAAATGGCACCATTCAGTGCAATCTCCCTCTCTGTAAGTTAGCTATGGACAGATGCGAGATCGCTTACAGGCAATATTCATTACTTCTGTGGGAAACAGCATCAATAACCTTCTCCTGTACATCTGCTGTCTGAGATCTTCCAGCTTTGATAATGCGTTTCCTTGCTCAGCTCACATAACCATTTTTTATATGAAGAAAACCGCAGTCTGTTTAAAACAGCTTTCCACCTCCCATCAGCCTCTCACATCTACATTTACAGTCAAATATATCTCCATGCTCTGTGTCAATTACAGTATTTCCCACAATAATTGTGCATTGCATAGAACAAAATATGAAAGGTCTTCGTATACTGTTTATAGAAGCTGAAAGAAAGTCATATTTCAAAAGGAGTTTCCCTTTGCCCACCTATACCTCCTGTCATATTAAAAAAAATATATAATAATCATATAAAATAAATGATAGTAATATTATGCTAGTTTGATTGAACTTTACAGATTTGACAATTTCTCAATTTCATACCCTAAAACCTGTTTTATGCCTTAAATATTCCAATATATGTAATCAGGTGGAGGACAAATCATAAATTCTTTAGCCACACTATGTCTACCTAATTGACTGGTCAAAAAGCCATTAATACACTCTCTCACTATACCGCTTATCCGTGCAGGAGGGCTGGAACCTATCCCAGGGGACTTGGGACACGTGACGGGGTACATCCTGGATGGAGTGCCAATCCGTCACAGGGTGCAATCACGCACACACTCACACACTACAGGCAAATTGGAAATGCCAATTAGCCTAATCTACATGTCTTTGGACTGTGGGATGAAACATGATGAGTACATTGAGGAAATCCACCAAGCACAGGGAGAACATGCAAATTCCGCTCAAATAGACCTGAGGTGGGACTCAAACTTTCATCCCTGGAGGTTCATCCCTGTACAGTATCACCATAATGATACTGTACAGTATGCCACAGTATCAAGGTGTTTTGCTCCAGTAAAAAAAATATGAGAACTAATTGAAGCACATTGAGGTTTGTTTTCATTCAAGTTGTTGATTGAGTGAAGAAAAGAAGAAGAAAAAAAAGAAACAAAGAAAATATAATTTATTAACTGGCTACAGAATCTGCCTGTCCACTGGGTGGCTGTAAATGAAAAACTAATATCCCTGATATATATTCTGTTTTTTTCAGGCTCCCTCACTAGTAAATTCTTTACCCTAGCGTATCATTTATAATGTATAATTGCCCCTATAAAATATAAAAGCAACTTGTCTTTATGGAGACTAGAATGACACTAAGGTACTTAAAAAAAGCAAAACTGTTTCTCAAATGGTATTTAATGCTCTATACTATATACCATACACTACACACTATACACTAAATAGTTGATTAAGTATTACATTGTTCATGTTATATAAAATACAGACATTTTTAAAATTGTAAGCTCACAAATAAATTACTAATGCCACTTCTTGTTGTTGACATTGAACCGCAGCACACAGCAGGAAATAAAAGCAGAGCCTTGTAAATCCAAACTTTGGGTTTAAATATTTTGTCCCTCGTTTGCATGGCCATAGCGAAATATAATCCACAGTGACCTCTGTTAGCTCCACTTTTTTTTTTTCATTTTGTAAAACAGACCACAGCCCTTAGTGCAAGAAAAGTTCAATGGCCCATGACAATTTTTTTTTTTTTTTTAGAGTGCCACCATTATGGTACCAATATTGTATTTTATCTCACTAGTGTGAACACATTATATGCAATAAAAATATAAAAGTCTGGGAAACCAGATTTTTACTCAGCAAGAAACCGTATTTACTCAGCACAACTTTTAACATCCAAGTGAAAGTTATAACATCAACTTGTCACAAAAAATAGAAAAATAATAATAATAATTAAAAAAAAAAACTGAATCTCTGATATGGAAAAGGATCACCTCCTACTAAAAAGCACTCTTAAACCCAATCAGGTAAATCTGATCACCACCTTAATGGCACACAATGCTTTGCATATCTAGACATCTCACAGTATTTGCTCACTCTTCTTTGCAGAACTCAACTCAAGTTGAGTTAAATTTGATGGGGATCATTTGTGGAATCAATTGGAGTCTTAGTCATTCCACAGATTTTCAATGGGGTTCACGTCTGGGCTTTGACTAGGCCATGCAAGGACATTAACCTTGTTCTCCTTCAACCACTATGTGGTCAGTTTTGCTGTATGCTTTATTGTAGGTCATTGTCAGGTTGGAAGATAAACCTTCTTAACATTGATTTTCCTCAGGAATTTGCCAGTATTTAGCCTCATCCTTTTTTTCTACTATCCTGACTAGTACTCCAGTCCCTCCTGCAGAGAAACACCCCGTAACAGGATATTAGCACCTCCAAGCTTTTTTTGCAAATATGGTGTTATTTGGATAGTAAGTTGTAATTAATTTCTGGTGTTTTGTAAATAATTACATTTTAGTCTCATCTGACCATAATACCTTTTTCTCCATGTGGCCTCAATATCTTCAAGGTGCGAGGTTTGTTTCTTGCATCTGTCCCATTCAAGCCACATTTCTGGAGAATGTGTGATATTGTTGTCACATGCACACAATGCCCACTTTATGTCATGAATTCCTTCAAATCCTTAAGAGTTGCTGTAGGCCTCTTGGTAGTCTCTCTGGCCAGTTTCCTCCTGGCTCTTTCATTCAGTCTGGAGTGACGTGCTGTCTTGTACCAAATACCTTCTACTTCTTAAAAACAGGCTTCACTGTGCCTCCAGGCAGTTATAAAGCCTTTGAATCCTTTTTTTTTTTTATCCATCTTCTGTTTGTGCCTGTGCACTACTTCATCCCGGCGATCTTTTGTCAGTGCGTTGCCACCCATAGTTGATTGTTTGCTTCAGTTGCAGTACCAGGGACTGAAATGCACCAGTTTTTTATGCTGAGCTAATCAAAATGACCAAAGTCAAATGGCTTTAAGTACCATCGAGAATGCTTCTAGCGTCACCTGATTAAGTTTACAAGTCATTCTTAGGAGGGGTGATCCTTTTCTAAATCGTGATTCTGTTTTTTTAGTTTTTCTATTATTTCTGACATGTTGGTGTTACAGTACATTTTTCTCTTGGATGTTAGAAGTTGCAGTGAGTAAATACAGCTGGATAAAACAAAAAGTGTGCAAGGTGCAAAGCAACAAAAGGTGATTATTTTAAAGGTCCGTGATTCTTTTCTATATCTACCGTACACACAAACAAAATAGAGGACTGAAACGTCTATTTACCATCTATACTGTATTTGAACACAAAACAAACCAGTTCAAAATCTATAGACACAATACAGACAATAAAGAAAGAAGCCATGATTGTCCATTTTTGCCTGATATAACCAAGTTTAAATGCATAAAGCACAAACCCATCGTTCAAAAAACCTTGTACCTGCCTATAGTTGAGAATGATGTAAAATAGGCTAAAGAGTTTAAATAGATACAGATCCATCAAAATTTCACAGCATGAGGAGGAAACACAAGTATCTTTTAACTTGCTCTTGCTTATTTGAGTGCTGTACCTGGTTAGCCACTAGCCAGCTACCTAAAACAGCTTGACAACTGGCTAATGTTACAAATGTCCCCCAAAAGTACCAACTGACTGACTATAAATTATGAAATTTTCATTCAATTACATCCAGGAGTAGCTCATTGGGTACTGTGTTGGACTGCTGCCTTGGTTCAAACCTAACACAGCCACTGTAAGATGCTACAGTTGGGCACTTGAGCAAGGTCATTCACCCTGCCTAGGTACAAGTGGGCACTGAGTTGGCAACTCAATGCTGTAAGAGATTGACACTGAAATGATCACTACTTCTGCAGGTGTCCTGTGGAAATGTTGCCTGATGTGCCCGGTATAGCCAAAGACCCATGGACGGACACTTATAAAATTACAAAACTTGATCAATTCATCAATCTATTGCAATTTGGTTTAGTTCTTTAAATCATACATGTTCTCTCTTTCGATTGGCTGCTGCCAGACACCATGGCTTTCAGCTGTTGCATGATGATGTCTGATGTATCCGAGCTGATGTACGACGTTGCTTGTAAATTTCCCTCCAATTCTGATTCACATCACTGACACGACACTGAGTGTGAATTATTATTGCAAGATTGTCCGGGTGACTCACACAAGAGCTCAGGAACAGATTATAACAGTTTTTTTATTTGTTCTATTATTGTTTAACATGGCTTTTAAAACAATAAAAAATATATATTCACTTTAGTTTTTAACATTAATCAACAAGCATTTCTCAGAACACTAAGAATGCTTTTAGCAGTACAGTCATTACATACTGTACTGCTGTGGCTCTTAGTGTTTCCTTGCCAGACAGCACTAGCTCTGTTTATTGTCCTCTGTTAGTCACCACTATCAGCAACACTCAGGAACTGGCATTGTGTAATGAGAAATGTAAAGTGAAGAACCTGTCACTGTAGCTGCAGGCTATGTGAATAGCATTTACATGTTATGGGACTTTTCCATTAGCTGCACTCTACATAAGCAGATATGCTGAAAACACCAAGAGAGCAATCGTAGGCCAACAATCCATTATTGTAAACATATGAACAGATTGTGAAGGTCAATATACACAAATAGCTCTTCTCCACTGAACAGTGCATGCCACAGCTTGACAACAAATGCAAACTCAGGATTATTTGTATCCTGGTCAAGGGCATGCGTTGTGTTCCCATCACATAATTGTACTTGTGAAAGTAGTTGTTATCTTGGGTTATTTGGTGACAAATGTAAATGCATGAGGAGTAAAATAATGTTCGAACTACACTTGTTTAATTAACATTTAAATGGTGTGGGAGTGCTCTTCTAGAGAGAAAGTAAACACAGTGGGATTGTTTGCATGACAACTTGCAATTTTTTTTTAAAAAAAGAGAGGAAAGGAAAATGTACTATATGGATAAAAACATGATTAGGCTACAGGAAAATATGAAAATGTCACAGTGGGTAAATAAATAAAAATTTAGTGAAGTTAAGTGAATTAATTAAATTGCTGGTCTCCCATCAAATAGTACACAGTAGGAACTTTTAGACAGCAGACTAGTCTACTCCTAAAGATTGTTGTGGTGGGAGAAAGGCAGTTCTGTCAGAGACATTAATCAGCAAGTCTGTGAGACTGCAGGCGATCAATTGATGTCTACACTATTTCTAGCTCCACTCATATGTCCTGGATCTGCTTGAGCAGTACCTTTAGACGTATATCTCTGTTTGCTGGAAGCAGGACTTGAAGTTTGCTATAGCTCTGGTTGACTCTCAATTTATTAATTAAATCTACTTAGACTTCTAGATCCTAGCCAATGACCTGAAAATACATCATTAAAGATCCATCAATTACTTTAATGTGCTCTGAGGAATTAAATACAGAGGACAGAAAAGAGAGGATACTTCCTGAGGATACATAGAAGCTTCCTTAGAGCAATTTACTTAATTATAGTGGCAAATGATTAATGGTTTTCCACCTCTGCAAATAAATAAATTAAGTTACACTGCACAAAATTGTAAATATATACTTTCTCATTCATTTTCTATACTGTTTATTCTATTCTGGGTTTATTCGAGCGGCCTGGATCCTATCCCTGTGCTTTGGGGACCTAGGCAGGGTACACCTTGGATGGCATAACAATCCATCTCAGGGCACAGGCATAACTCACAAACACCAATTCACCTAATCTGTATGTCTTTGGACTGTGGAAGGAGACCAGAGAACCTGGAGGAAGCCTACCAAATATGTGGTGAACATGCAAAACTACACAAACTCTTGAAGGTGGAACTTGGACTTTTGAGTACAAAAATAAAAAAATAAATTATATACACAGTATATATGTATGTGTGTGTGTGTGTGTGTGTGTGTGTGTACATACTGTGCAAAAGTCTTAGGCGCCCTATTATATATTAAATATATTATTATAGACATACTACAGATAATAGGGCACCTAAGACTTTTGCACAGTACTATATACAGTGTGTATATACAGTGCCCTCCACAATTATTGGCACCCCTGGTTAAAATGTGTTCTTTAGCTTTTTAAAAAATCAGTATTGTTCCTAATAACATAGGACCACAACGGAAAAAAAGAGGAAATTCCAACCTTTAATTCAAGTGCATTTATTCAGTGGGAAAAAAAATCCCACATTAAGAAATAATTCTTTTACATAAAATCAGGGGTGCTACAATTATTAGCACCCCTGATGTTTAATACTTTGTACAACCCCTTTTTGCCAACAAAACAGCACCTAATCTTCTCCTATAATGTTTCAAAAGATTAGAGAACACAGAAAGAGGGATCTTCAACCATTCCTCTTTGCACAATGTCTCTAAATCATCCAGTGACCGACTCCTCTCCTCTGCACTCTCCTCTTCAGCTCACTCCACTGGTTTTCAATAGGGTTGCGGTCTGGGGACTGAGATGGCCATGGGAGGAGCTTGATTCTGTGTATGGTGAACCATTTCTGTGTAGATTTAGCCACATGTTTTGGGTCATTATCTTGCTGAAAGACCGAGTGACGACCCATCTTCAGCTTTCGGGCAGAGGCCACCAGATTTTGCTTTAAAACGTCCTGGTATTTCAAAGCATTCATAATGCCATGCACCCTAACAGGGTTCCGAGGGCCTCTGGAAGAGAAACAGCTCCACAGCATCACTGATCCTCCCCCATACTTCACAGTGGGCATGAGGTGCTTTTCTGCATACAGTACTCATCTTTTGTGTTCCGCCATACTCACTTATTGCCAAAAAAGCTCTATCTTGGTCTCATCTGACCAAAGAACATGATCCCAGTTGAAGCCCCAGTACCGCAATAACTCCAAACGTTTGCGTTTATGATTGTGACTGAGAAAAGGTTTTTCCCTTGCATGCCTCCCAAAGATCTTGTTGGCATGTAGGTAGCGTCTGATGGTTGTTTTGGAGACTTTGTGACCCCAAGATGCTATTATTTGTTGCAGTTCTTTAACAGTGAGCTTTGGAGAATTTTTTATTTCTCTTACCATCTTCCTCACTGTGCGTGGAGGCAAAATAAAATTGCGTCCTCGTCCAGGCTTGTTTACTACTCCAGTTCCAGTTTTTTAAAACTTCTAACTAATTCCTCTCACAGTAGATATGGGCAGGTGGAGGCGGGTGGCTATTTTCTTGCACCCATTGCCTGACTTGTGAAGGTCGACACACATCTGCCTTACTTGAATGGTGTGTTCCTTTGTCTTTTTCATTTTGAAGAGTGGATAAGAGAAACAGCCTGTGTCACATCATATTTATACCCCAGGGAAGCAGGAAGTGATCAACTTTGTAAACTACTGTAGAAATGACAGAAATACTTAAATTACATTTATTTTCTAGGAATTGTCGGGGGTTCCAATAATTGTGGAACAGATTATTTTATGAAAAATAATTATTTGTTAGTCAGGGATTTTTATTTCCCCTTAAAATTCACTTTATATTCACGTTATATTTTTCTACAATTTTCAGTGTGACAATATGCTTCTGCAATAAAAACTGAATTTATTTTAACACATCTTAACCAGGGGTGCCAATAATTATGGAGGGCACTGTGTATATGTATAACAGTAAGGTGGAAAATTTAAGAAGGGAGAAAGGAAAGAGTGGGAACTGGACAAGGGGGGGGCCTTAACATCGAGGCAGCGGTCTGTTCTGGTTAAATAGTAATGGCTGGCTCTCAGCAAAAGTGAAAGTGCCAGGACAGCACGTGCAGTCCTTTAGCAGCTGTCTCTTAGCAGGCGGTAAAACAGCAGTGTACAGTCCACATACCTTTAAAGTCCCTGGGGTACATGGCATCGCCTCTTTCACATGCCACTCTCTATGTTAACTTCCACATGCCTTCTCCTGACTTCCGAACCCTGAGCTAAGCTCCATTCATCCCTTTTAAAGAGCAGAGCAACCCGAGGTCCTTAGGTGATAATCTCCTGCCAGCCGTGCCAGATTTAGTGGCCACGACCTTTCACATACCTGCTGAAGGGGAGGCTGCCTACAGAGTGAACTCCCAGGAGTGAGCAAGAAGCGAGAAAAGGATTTGCACTGGTGCATCCGTGACTATGTATAAATTAATAAACAATAAATTAATTAGTAACTGGATGACATAGTTATACAAATTAAAACGTAGAACCCATTAACATTATCTATGGAAAACAATAACTCCTCAATATAAACCAGAATGGGTTTCAGGTAGAATCCTATTAGGATGCTAGGAACCTTTAATTATCCAAAGAACCCTTGAACACCTCTACTTATAAAATGATGTCTTTTCAAAGTGACACTTCAGTGATCTACGCCTTCTACTTCGCAGACGTGTTTGGTGCTGCCTTTCATCCTTTTCCCCAAGCCCTCAAGGTAGGAAATGAAAGGAAACAAGAAAATGCCTCATAAAAACGAGAGGAAATATATATGAATGCATCTCCAATGACACACTTTTAATGTAGGTTGCATGTTCACAGCAGAAAAGTGCTATTAACACCCTGATAATGCAGTACAACCATTTAAAATGGAGTGTAGACATTACACATTAAGCAAATTAGGAGCAAATGGTTTAAACATGAGGGTTTGCATTTTAATGTGCCCTTTCTTTTCAGTGCAAAAGGTTTTAATTTGAAATGTTTCCACAGTACAGAAATGTAGGAATTGCGTCCAGAAGTGCTATGCATAGGATAACGGTTGGAATAGTGTTCGAGAGAAATGTTGTGACTCTGTGTGTGAATTCTTATTAGTCCTGAACTGGAACATGAACCAGTGTATATTTTAATAAGTAGTGAGTTCTAGGATGGAAGTAGGGCCAGTGTTAGCCAATCAGGGTATAGAGTATAACTGGCAGGCACTGCATAATTGCTTGTATTACATGTATTGCACATCATTTACCTGTATTCTCAGACAAAGAGCTTCTATCAAATAGCAGAAAAGTGAGTGACACAGAGAGAAAGAGATCCATTTCCATTTTATTACAAAGAGTGTGCCAGTGAATAAAGCAGTGTATCATTAGTGAGCTCTGTAGCCTTTCTATTCAGCTCTCGCTTATCAGAAAGCATAATTACTACCTTTTCAAATGGCAGCTTACTTTCCAAACCTCAAAGTACCTTCAAGGAGCCTCTGTACATATCGCATATTCTCAGGTACTGTATATGCCGCTGTTCATACGTTTTTTTATGTTAACTGAAGTACATAATATAAATACATAATATATACAGTATAATTTGTGCGTATTATTACCTCAATGATACTATAGAAATGGCAGATTTGCAGTGTAAGCTTATAAACAGAGCTTGAGAAAGAATTTTTTTTAATCATTTTTTTTTTTTTTTTACTGTGTGTGCCAACTGAATTCTGATACGCCCTGTGGCTTGGAACTTGTGACTCCAATGTTTTCCTCGTGTTAACTGATGACTGGAGCAGGGACCTCACCTCTGTGTCACCTGCACCTTATACTGTAGCACCATGTTTAGCTGCTTTGAAATTTTGTCACTCTCTGGATGAATGTTAGTTACAGTTGAATAAGCAGGTTACTAATTGGTTGATTTCAACCCTGTCTGAGTGATTTCTCTCTCTCTCTCTCTCTCTCAGACAAACACATATTCAACAGGTGCTGGAATCTCATTAATATGGAGCTGCTTGGACAGCTTCACAAATGCCAGAAAGAAGTAGACAGAAGGAGGATGTGTTGGCAACTTGTCACTGGTAAATTTCACACCTCTGTCTCTCCTTAGGTCACACACTACAAGTTGTCAACGTTTACTCTATATATAGAAACGATCACGGTGACTAACATGACGGTGAAGGTGGCTCTAATGAATGAACTCGAGGCAGGCTGCCATTGAGAGATGAGCATATACATGATACATCTACAGCACGTGGATGTGTGATACCTGCTCATGAACCTGCCTGACCGGCCACTACTTTCACTTGCTGGGTTGTCTGTTAGAATGCCATTACCGCCTACGCAGCTTTGGCCTTGCCGTCGTCCTTTGGACCTTTTTGTATTTTGTGGAAATTTCCAAGACTGCCTTCAGTCAGACATAAGCTAGGGATTAATGTGGGAAATTTGGACCGAGAACTCATGTCTGTGTCAACATCTGCCAGACAAACTGCGTCTTTGCTGTCGTACTGTAAATGAAATAGAGGGAAAAGTGATGATCATGTCTGCCACCTTATCCAAATCAGCAGGGCAGAATGGAGCAGGATACAATACCCACAGGTATTACATAGTCCCTGTTCCACATGTACCTGTGATCTGCTGACAGACTGACACACACGGATGTTGCAGGGATACAAGCAAATCAGCTCACACACAATAACAAGGGCTCACCGCTGGACGGTGTACGCTTTAAGCTTTAACAACCATCACTGTCTATATACCTCAATGCATTGTGTCTGCTCTACTATTGAATGTGCAATTCACAAGTGGATGCAACAACAGCCGAGCATGTAGTGGAGCAATAAGAGCTCAAGCAGTGGGTTAAGTATTGATCAGATTTCATCTAACAAAACATGTTTCTACTAGACTGTCCTATAGTGTGAGCCAGAATGACAGTGAATGTGGATTTTTTTAAAAAAAGAAGTTTTTTTTGTACTCTGCATAGCAATGGATTTAATCATGCTTTATGTGATGCTCAAAGTTTGAAATTATTTTATAACTGACCCCTTATTAATACTTTTCTAGCTTTATGGTCCAATTATAACAAAATTGAAATTACATCATTACATGATGCTTGAATTCAGTGGTTCCAAAACTAAGGGTCTTGATTTACAAGAGAGAAGCTTCTCCTTTTTTGATTTCATTTATTGATTTCACATTTCAGTATTAGAAATATCACTCAAACTATGAAAATGGATTTGAAACACTGCCTAGTAAAAAAAAAAAATAAAGGTTTGCGTAATGTGGTAAATAAATAAATAAATAAATAAATATCATGAATGGATATCACTTAAACACTAGTAAAACAGTAAAAGACTGAATTTAATAGTAACAGGATGAGCATTTCCATATGCACACGATATGATAAGAAATCACTTACTAAACAGTAATACAGCCAGAAGATATTTTCTAGAGAGCAAAAAGATTGGAAATTCATATGATCGGATGAGTTCATAGGTCTTGACCCTATTCAAGAGCAATGGGCGCATGAGAGTAAGAAGGGAAATGCATAAAGCGAGACACCCATTGTGCCCACTCTACAAACTTCTGAAGTCAGTGTTACTGTATGATGTGTGGTTGTTTCCATTGGTCATGTCTACTGCAGGTTCAGAAATGTGACGTCTCAGCAGATTACTTGAATGAACTAAATGTTCAGGAGATCACATCAATTGAGCTTTCCCTCCCTCCTGGTAGACATATAAAGCTGCAGTCCAGGATAATTCCATGGGTACTAACTTTTGAACAGGACTGTATGCAGTTTACTGCATTAAGCAATTCATTTCTTCACACACCTCAGCTTGTTAGGAGTTGTATTCAATGTGCATTCAGCGTGCAGCCATGATATGGCACTGGTGGAGCAGAGACAGTTAAGGGTCTTGCTCAAGGTGATAGCTTGACAGTGCAAAGGATTGATCAACAGACCTTCTGATTAGCAGAGGTGGAAAGAGTAATAAACCTTTGTTCTCAAGTAAACGTACTGTTATTTAAAAAATCTTTTTTACCAGAGTACAAGTAAAGTTACCTTTTATAAAAAAATCTACTAGTAATAGTAGCACTTTAAAATTTACTCAGAATAAAAGTTACACAGCTACTTGTTATTTTTATTTATTTATTTATTTATTTTTTAATACTAAGGGGGTGGGGGATTCTAGTGTAGTTCAAAAAAAGACAGCGAATATAAATCTCAAACAAGTTGTTTTTAACTGAAGGAACACCTTTGCATAATAAAGCTGTTGCCTTTCTTGTGCTTGAAAATCAAAGTGGTTGCTTAAATATGGTGTGAGGGTTGGGCCGTACAGCAAAAGAATGGTTCGGAATTCTGTTTTAAACTGTATGGAAACGGTGGTATATGACAGAAAGAACTAGACCCAGTCAGCTGATGAAATGGTGAGGTTTGTATTTCTTTACAAAAATACACACACAGGCATCAGCTTCAGGGTGGACCCAGGCCAAAATAAACAAAACAAAAGGATATGTGTTTTAGTAGACAAGGCAATAATCAGTCAATGGGAGGCAAAAAGTCAAAACCAGAATACACAAACAAATATGAAACCGCCAAAATCACAATCCAAAAATAATCTCTCTACAACACAACCAACACCTTACCTACACGCTTCCTCTTCCCCCTGCCGCCTCTCTCCGGTTTATATATATGGTCGCGCAGATTGATGACGTCACTCTCAGGGCGGAAGCGACCGTGTGGAAGGTCAGGTAGACGCCGATGTGGGGACAGTCAGAAGACCTGGAGTGGAGTGTGGAGCGGCGCGCGACTTGGACACGATATACACGGACGCGGGCGCGACAAATCACAGCAGCACAGACAAATACAAACACAAACAGCATCCATGATCTTGCGGGTCGTGACAATGGCCATAAGAATAAGAATTTTATAAGAATTTGATGGCTTTTCGTTCTTGTGAATTTAGTTCGTTTGTTCTTCCCATCCGTCCATCAATCAATCCGGGTTTGCATTTTTTTTTCGTTCCCCGTTGTATTGTTTATATATATATTTTTTTTATTTCCATTTTTTTCACTCAGTAGCGAATATGAATTCAAATGTAGCGAAGTACAATACTACAAACAAAACATAGTTCAGTAAAAGTAAAATTACAGACTTTTTTACACCTCTGCTGATTAGTAACCCAAAGACATGATTGATTGAACTTAAATTGTTAGTGGTTTAAGGAACCATTTTCGCACATGAATTGGCCACCACAGCGTCCTGAGCGTAACCCCATTACAAGTCTTTGGGATGTGTTGCAGAAGATGTCTGACTATCCCATTATTACTACAAAATCTCAGAAACTATGGGAATAAATGTTGTGATGCTGCACAAGTTGCAACATTGTTAAAACAACGCCATGCCAAATGTGCACTGTAATCAAAGCTACAGTAAATGAGGACCAATGAAATGATGGAGCGTGAGAACTTTTTTGGACAGGGAGTGTTCTACATATTCTACATGGTGGATAATCTGCTAACACACACTTTTCATTAATCAGTGTCAAAAACACACGGAAAAATAAACTTTAACACATTTAGAAAGTGAGAGTACCGACGAGAAACTTTTTTGAGGCACCAACAGTTTGCTAACAGTCTGGTATCACAGAGTCATTTTCACATCCTGCAGCTCTTGCGCTTGTGAGTGTAAAAGACGGCATGTCAGAAAAAGAAATCAACCCTGAGAACCATTATCATAAATTAACATGCAGCAATGTGCAAGGCTTAAGCACAATAACAACTTTTGTTCTATCATGCAAGTAACAAATTACTGATGCAGAGAACACATTAAGTCATTAATTCAGTAAACAGAAGGAAAAAAAAGGTATGAAGCTGAGGCCACATTTCAACCTGCACTCTTTATTTTATTTGTGACTGTTACCCAAACATGTAAGAGATCAGCTGATGTTTGTGTGATACATGAACTTATTTGCGCTGTGGGTTTGTGAGCTGTTTGCTGTAATGCAAGCAGCGTGGGAGTTTATTCAAGAGCCGAATGTGAGGGATCATTTCTGTGGAGGGCTGCGGCTGTGCTGTCAAAACAGGATTTTATTAATCATTTGCAAAAATGTCTTAAAAATCAGTTAATTACTGTTTGGATGGCACTAAGGTTTGTTGAAATGCTGTATTATACATTTAGAGTTCAGAATGCGTAGGTTTTTGCATCATTTTGCACTGTAGTTCGAATGGATAATTATGGAATATGGATTTGTGGTTTATGAGAAAAATACCGAAATAAAACATGAATTAATCCTACTGTCAATTTCCCCAGGATTCAGCATCTAGAGAGTGTAACTAATATAGTCCCATTATACAGAGCAATTTGTGACTTTGGAACAAGACCAGTGTATAAAGTTCATCTAAAATGGTCAGCATGATAGGACTTGTTCATAACACTTCACTTAACATGTTGCTAAGATACTGTGGCATGCAAAGCACGAGACTTGTGTGTTTGTATATTTAGACGGGGAATAGCAGGCTTAAGAAGCTACTGGAGTGTGATGCTCCAGAGCACAAAACATTTCATACATTACCCTCTCACAGGAGTTTGAATGGAAATGCTGCCTAATAAAGCCATTCTTTTCATCTGGTAGTAATTAATATATTTATTCAGGCAAGGGCAGAACAGTGGCGTAGTGGTTTGTGTTGTGGCCTCGCACCTCCAGGGTCCAGGCTTTGGTTGGAATTTGCGTGTTCTCTCAGTGCTTGGTTGGTTTCCTCCTGGTACTCAGGTTTCCTCCCACAGTCCAAATGCAAATGTTAGGCTACTGTTCTTTAGTGCTTCTCTATATTGGGTTACTCACAGCTTCTTAATCTCGACTGGTAAGAAATATTCATATGGGATAAATATCTAAATACATAAAATATTAAATAAATAAATAAATATGCTGCTCATACACACACACACACACACACACATTATTTAACATCTTTAATTGTTTATATTTTAACTCGCAAAGCAATTCAGTCCTTTGCATTCTAAAATAAAGCTTAGTATTAAACATATTAGGTGTTATTACTTTTTAATGTGTTGCAATAATAGATTAAAAGTATGCTATAATTAGAACATTGCATTCCTCTAGATAATCAGTCATTGTCTAGTGGACTTCAAGACATATTCCAGAAGTAGTAAAGGCCACGACACTTAACATATTTAGTAAAAGCTTAAATATATAACGGATTTGATTTACTACATAATGCACACTTACTAACTAGGAATTAATATCCAATATGTGACAACCCATACTTAATGGTTACTTTAATAATTTATATTCCTTATTTATATTACTAATTTATATTCCATTTTAGGACATCTCTTTAAATTAATCTGTTGTTGATATCTACAAATGTCGATAAAATGTCGAGTCAAGTCATAAACCTGATTGATATTTACAGAAGACTTTAAGCACAGTAAGGTGATGAGACCCTTTTCCGACTTCTCACCAGCTTGCAGAGGAGACACATCTCTCTGTGGGGGCTGTATACACACTTGTTCAAAAACACCACTTGCACAGTACAGGTACTTGACTGGGACTTGTTGTCACAGCTCCCATACAGTTCTGAATTCACTCCAAGCGATTTCAACATGTTTGGGCCATTAAAGGAGTTCTTGGGAGGCCAGAGTTTCAGCAGTGATGAAGGTATGAAGAAGGCAGTCTGATTTTGGCACTGACTTATTAAGAAATCTATCTGCCTTGTTGGTATTCAAAAAGTAGTGAAATTGTGCAATAAGTGTATTGGTGTATCAATGAAGTATATAGGAAAAACAAATTTCACATAATTTATGTGTTTAGTACAGGTTATTATCTACACTTACTTTCCCCGCCACAGGAATGTAGCAGACAGCCTCTCCCATAATGCTCTTTAGCAGGGGATTATACAGACACAGCTGGTTGGCATTGAGGGGCACAAGGGAGATGAAGTGGACAGGGTCCCCGATGGCACTCCAAGGTATGGCCAGCAGCACACAAGTTACAAGGTCTAACTGTATGAACTTTTGACTCATGATTTGCCATACACTTTCCTAATAAGATTACACAATTGGGTCCAAGAGAATGAATGGCGATCTCACAAGAAGCAGAGAGCAGAAAGTGTGCAGGTGTTCTGGGAAAGCTACTGTATGTCCTGTTAGCCTTGTTAGCCCAAAGCTGTTTCCCGTCAGGCCAGTGGTGTTTCCCATTAGCCCAGAAATGTCGCCTGTTAACCCAGTTGACTCATAAATAGACACAGAAATAGGCCCTGGTTTCCCTCAACTCTGTTCTGCTTCTACTGAGTCATACCAATTAAACCCAGAATTGTGCTATGTTGACCTAGAATCAAGTACTGCACCCTGTCATGCCATGATACCAGAGCCCTGCTCTATGTCATGCTGTGCCTGAATCTTTCCTTGTTGTGTTCAAATCATGCATTGCAATGCCCTGCCCCATGCCATGCTGTTCCTGACTCATGCCCTGCCTTACATTCTACCCACCGTTTGTCCTGTTATGTTCAAGATATTCAATGAATTGCCTACTTGAAGTCAGGCCTACACCATGTTAGTTTAACCCAACAGCACCCTTTGGCACTAAGGAGGTAATGTCCGGGCTGTCGTCTGAAGCACGTTGCTCATGCTTTTTTATTACTTTTATTCTGACTCAAGTGCTCACTTTTTTGGTTTTCACTCACAATTGTTTCATTGTGATTATGTTTGTTATTTAATTTCCTTAGGTTTGGCGGCATGGTTGGCATAGTGGTTAGCACTAAGGCCTCACACCTCTAGTGTCAAGCATTTCCCCCATGCTTTGTGGGTTTCCTCAAGGAACTCTGGTTTCCTTCAAAAGTCCAAAGAGATACAGAGAAGGTAAGTTTGGCGTAACTAAATCACCCATAGTGCATATACTGTATATACAGGGTGGGCCAAATGTAGGGTTATAGTTAACACTTAAATATTTTTCCTTTATTAGAAATTTAGACTTTTATTTACATATATTATAATTACATATTAGACATTTTACAGAGTCCACCTTATTGATAATAATAATTTTTATATCTAAAACATGATTGTGAAGGTGAAGCAGATAATGAAGTAACTGTAACCCTTCTTTTGGCCCACCCTATATAAAAGGCTCCAGGGCTCCTGGGTGCCACGGCACTGTAAAGTATAAGCAGTGTAGGAGATCAATGAATTTTGAAAGTGTATTGTTCTGTTGTTTGTATCTCTGTTTGTTTAGTATTTGCTATTAAGTTTCTTGTTACTTCTGTTTATTCAAGGTTTTTGTCGGCACTTATGTTCTGTCTTGCCCTCAGCACTTGACAGATGATGGTGATAAGCCCAAATGGCCTAATGGCGTGCTATGCCCCATGTTTTGTTTTCCTCTTCTTTTGGTGTACATCTAATCGAATAATCTACATTCTTTGTTCCTCTTATACAAATCTGCAATAAGGGCAATTTACAGTGGCTTTGGCTTGCTTTATCATTCATGATTGCTTTCACTGATTCACCCTAAAGATTCTGGGGAGGTGTGCAAAGGTTGAGGTTTATTCATCAGTAAAGGCACTATAACGGCATAATCAATATTAAAACATAACTGTTTTGCAGTAACGTTCAGTCCTATATTACCTCACTGACATATTCTATGACTAGATTTCTAAAGATCATTTTGAACAGATTTGGTAGGGTTAGCAATGCGCTATTGTAATGAAGTTCCATACTTTGTCACAGACTCTAATATTTACTTTATTTACGCCTTTAGCTTGCATGCAATGTGGTGGCCAATTCCTGTGTGCAAATTATTTCTTCTGCTCCCAGAAACACTGTTTTACAATTTGAGTCCTATGGATATTTTTCCTTGACAGCACAGATATACTTGTACAGTACTGTTCAAAAGTCCTGAGCTACCCAAATTAATTGAAATTATGTATATTAAATTAATGAAATTTTAACAAATATCTTACTATACCAGCCTGCAAAGAGCCTACAGATACATTTAAAAAAACCTTCCAAAAATGAGGGACAAAAAGTCCTTCAAAAAGCCTGCCAGCATATTCTCCAGGTCTACTCAATTAAAACTGTTATAACTGGTTATATATACAATGAAGTGTGGCTCTTTGGAAGCAAAATATGGGGAAATTCTTATGGCTACACAGCTGTTTCGTCACAATCATGCGAGTCCTCATCACATTGACTAGGTGGTGATGCTCGTACTTTCATTATAAAACATAGCTGTGTTATTTACAATGCAAATGTTACCCAGGGTTTATGTGATCTCCATAAAAAAAAATTTCCCAATATGTCTTTGCAAGTTGATGATTCAGTATTATCTTTCCAGGTTTTAATAATTAATAATTTGTTGCCCAACCAATTCTAGTAATTGTTTAATGTTATCTTTGCTCCAACGTTTTTAACCGCTTGGTGTTCTGTGGTGGGGCCCCATTAAGCTCCACTTTTTTAAGCTGAATAGTATTATATACAAACTATTATATTAAAAACACGAATAATATAATAAACATGTTGATATATATGAGATATTCGACTTTAATGAGAATATACTGGAGCAAAAAAGACCCCAAGACTAGGTCAAATTTCTATGGCAGTCCATTACTTTTCTACAGCAGTCAATAGCTATGGCAGCTAATTTTCTATTGCTGAAGAGGGCCCACCGATAGTGCTCACATATAGCGTGGAAATAAGGAGCAGGGAAAGCAGTGAGCACTGGGATTGCATTAGAAGAGATAAGCTATAATGACTTGATGTTTCTGAGCACGCAGTGGGATCTGTGAACCCCCAAGCAACTTTCTACTGAGGCTTAGACCGGCACTCTAAATTAGCAGGTAACTAAGTCACGTGATAAAACCAACAGCTTTGATAATCCACATGACATTATTTAAATTTTCAGGTTTGAATTAATTTAGAAAGTACTAAATTGTCAACTGCATTCGCTAGGCTTTTATTAATTTTATTTAGTTTAGTACTATTCCGACACTAAGATCTTGAGAGAAATAATATTCCCTCATTATCTCAATGTTAGTAATGGTACTGAGAAGATTCTCAGATTTTGGTCTAAACGTCTCAAACAATCCCCTGTTTTCCAGAAATAATATATTTTAACTTCAGCAACACAACTTTACAGGAATCACATCTTGCATCATCAAATTGTCCATTAGTCCATGCAGGAAGTTTCACTGCTTTCCTGCTATCATGTTGCCAGAAACAGTGGTTGATCAAGCAAAGCACTTCAAGCAGTTTGCAGTGGTCGTGACAGCTTGGAGTTTCAGTTGGGCAGACTGGACATCTGGTCTACGTTCCTGAGATGTCCTTGTTGTATACGCCAAATGAAGGAGTTACATATACTGCAGTACCTACACATAAACATGTCACTGTCACAGTCCGTGCAGGCGAGGTGGATCCAAGCGCAGAGCGTGTAAGGGAAACAGCGCCGGTTATTTCGTGATGTGCTGCGCGCTGATTGTTTTGTGAATAAAAGCTGCTGCTCTTTGATCGGAGGCACGGCACGAGCCTAGCGGAGAGAATGCGGAAGTGGAGAGCCGGCGTGCGCTGAATGCAGGTCTGATCCGCTGTGAATAATCATGATCGTGGGTGTGCATGGTATAAAGCTGTGAAGTCCAAGAAAGTCCGTGATCCAGAATCGTGGTCGTAAAACGAGAGCAAGGGTCGATATCCAGAAAACCGAGAAAACAATAATCCAAAACGTGAGACATGAGCGAGATCCGTGAAACAAGGCGTGGGTCGAGATCTGAAAGTCAAGGTAGAAATAAACGCTGGAAAACTGGGCATGAGAGCACACAATAATCTGGCAAGAAGTGGTTGTTTGGTGGAGAGTATATATAGAGTGAAGTAATGAATGGAGATGAGGAACAGGTGTGCTTGAGCCGGTGAATGAGGCGGCAAAACAGAAGCACAGAAATGGAGTGTGGAATGGAGTCACAAATGATCATCATTTATTTTGACAGGTGGGCGTGACCTGGCGTGCTGTGACAGTAACCCTCGCCCTACGGACGCCACATGGCGTTCTTGAGGGAGCCTCGGGATGAAGTCGGTGGAAGTCCGAGATCAAAGAGCGGTCCAGGATAAATCTGGCTGGCACCCAGCTCCTTTCTTCTGGTCCGTAGCCTTCCCAGTCCACAAGATACTGTAGGCCGCTTCCTCTGCGATGGGAAGTTTACGGACAGTAAAGGCTTCGCCCCCATCTATGAGTCGAGGTGGTGGAGGGGGGTGAGGGGTGGAGCCAGAGAGCACGGAACCAACCTGCGGAATGTGGGGTGAATTCTGCGCATAGAACACGGAAGAGCCAGTCTGACAGCGGTGGGGTTGATGATACGTGAAATCGTAAAGGGGCCTATGAATCGAGGCGAGAGTTTTCTGGATGTGGTCTTTAGTGGCAGGTCACGAGTAGAGAGCATGACTTTTTGGCCAACACGGTACTTTGGGGCTACAGAACGGTGCCGGTTGGCTTTACGTTGAAAGGTACTCACAGTGTGCATCAGATGAGCACGGGCCCATCGCTATGAGTTTTTGCAGCGGCGGACAAAGGCTTGGGCTGATGGGACAGCGGTTTCCTCCTCTTGGGTGGGAAATAACGGTGGTTGGTAGCCTAAACAGCATTGGAATGGAGACATATCAGTGGCAGAGGTGGGGAGTGAGTTGTGTGCATACTCCACCCATGGGAGGAACTGGCTCCATGAAGCTGCGTCCCACGAAGTGATGCACCTCAGTGTCTTTTCAAGCTCCTGATTTGCACGTTCCGTCTGGCCGTTGCTCTGGGGGTGAAAGCCAGATGAGAGGCTGGGTGTTGCACCGATGAGACTACAAAAAGCCTTCCAGAATTGAGCCGAGAACTGGGGACCCCTGTCTGAGACTATGTCTACCGGGAGACCATGGAGACGAAATACAAGGTTGATCATGAGCTCAGCTGTTTCTTTGGCGGACGGGAGTTTGGGGAGGGGAACAAAATGAGCGGCTTTCGAAAAACGGTCAACTATGGTAAGTATGCAGGTATTATTGTTGGAAGGGGGTAACGTTGTGACAAAATCAATGGCAATATGAGACCATGGGCGGTGGGGAATGGGGAGGGGTTTGAGTAGGCCCTCGGGCCGGCGGTTGGGTGTCTTATTCCTGATGCATATGTCGCATGCGGCCACGAAGTTTTTAACATCATCTGTGACAGATGGCCACCAAAACCGTCGCTGTAGTAGGGCAAGAGTGTGGGTGGCTCCTGGATGACATGCTAACTTTGATTTGTGGCCCCACTCTAGTACTAGGGGGCGGACTGTGGCTGGGACGAAGAGTTTCCCGGGGGGAACATTGGTAGGACCTGGCTCATGCATCAGTGATTGCAAGACTTGGTTTTCTACTTCAAGCTGAGTGGCTGCCACCAGACATTGGGGTGGTAAGATAGTTTCTATGGTGGGTGTGTCCTGGGGGGTGGCAAATTGATGAGACAGAGCATCGGGCTTGGTGTTTTTTGAGCCTGGGCGGTAAGACAGTGTGAAGTTAAAGCTGGAGAAAAACAGAGACCAGCGTGCCTGACGTGAATTCAATCTTTTAGCAGCCTTGAGATACTCAAGGTTTCTATGGTCAGTCCAGGCGAGAAAGGGGTGTTCAGCACCCTCCAGCCAGTGTCTCCACTCTTCTAGGGTGAGCTTCACAGCTAAAAGCTCACAATCCCCAATATCATAATTGTGCTCAGTGGGTGTTAGTCGGCGAGAGAAAAACGAGCATGGGTGAAGTTTGTTATCTCGAGGAGACCTCTGAGAGATAATTGCTCCGACTCCTGTTTCGGAGGCGTCAACCTCAACGATGAACTGAAGAGCAGGGTCGGGAAAAACAAGAATAGGGGCTGTGGTGAATAAACTCTTGAGATGATTGAACGCTTCCTGGGCTTGAGAGTTCCACTGAAAGGGAATCTTAATGGAGGTGAGAGTAGTGAGAGGTGTGGCCACCAGGCTGTAGTTTCTGATGAAACATCGGTAGAAGTTAGCAAACCCCAGGAAGCGTTGAAGCTCACGTCTAGAAGATGGGGTGGGCCATTCAGTGACAGCTTTGATCTTGGCTGGGTCCATCTGAATTCCTGATGGGGAGATAAGGTAGCCTAGAAAAGAGGTGGATTCCTAGTGGAACTCTCCTTTAACATAAAGTTTGTTCTCCATTAAGCGTTGCAGCACCTGATGTACATGGATTCTGTGCTCCTTTAGCGAGTGAATATCATCCAGATAGGCAAATACAAAGGTGTTGAGGAAGTCGTGGAGAACATCATTTATGAGGGCCTGGAACACAGCTGGGGCATTAGTTAAGCCGAATGGGACCACAGTGGCCCGTGGGGGTGTTAAAGGCTGTTTTCCATTCGTCACCCTCCCTGATCCTGACTAGGTGGTAAGCATTTCTGAGATCAAGTTTGGTGAACACGTGAGCATCTTGGAGTAATTCAAACGCTGTAGACATTAAGGGAAGAGGGTAGCAGTTCTTGACTGTAATTTCGTTGAGCCCCCTATAATCTATACATGGACGAAGAGATTTGTCTTTTTTTCTCCACAAACAAAAATCCTGCACCAGCGGATGGGGCGGATGATTCCGGTGGCTAGGGACTCAGAGATATACTGTTTCATGGCTTCTCTTTCAGGGCGTGACAATGAATAGAGGCTGCCTCTTGGGGGGGTGGTGCCAGGGAGGAGGTCAATGGCGCAGTCGTAGGGTTGGTGAGGAGGGAGAGAAATCGCACGTGATTTGCTGAACACCTGTTTAAGGTCATGATATTCGATAGGGACCTGAGAAAGGCACGGAATCTCTTCTTGTGAGGTGATTGGTGTGTTCCTGAGGGTTGTGGAACAGAGGCAGGAGGAAAGACAGGCAGGGCTCCATTCAAGGATGCTGTTCCTAGTCCAGTCAATATGAGGGTTGTGTTTCTTGAGCCATGGGAGACCCAAGACTAATGGAGCATGGGGGCTTTGGATGATCAGGAGGGAGATGTTTTCAGCATGATTTCGAGAGAGCTGTAGAGTGAGCGGTGAGTGACTGGTGGAAGTTTACTACCATCTAGTGCCTGAACGTGAAGAGGCAGGCTGAGTGGGTGAGATGGGATCTTGAGGCGGATGATCGTGGATGCTGCTATTAGATTTTGGTCGGCTCCAGGATCTATGAGGGCGTTCATGACGTGAGGCTAATTATCATAGGTCAAAGTTACCAAGAACAGTGGTCAAGAATCTGGGAGAGGCTTAAGCTTAGGGCCCCCTTGTACTCACAGAATTACCTGGGGGCCCGGGCTTTTAATGGACAGGATCGTACCAAGTGGCCCGCTTGGCCACAGTAAAAGAAGGACCCTTCATCATGACGGCGTTAGCGCTCTTTTAGCGAAAGGCGTGTGCGGCCAATTTGCATAGGTTCAGGCTGGTTTTCATATGAAGGTCTTGTGAGGTCTGGGATGGAAAGTTGAGTGAACCCTGAGGTTTTAGGTGGCTGAACAGCTTCTGCGTGGTGATCCTGCTTACGGGTGTTGATGCAAGCAGCAAGATCCATGAGCTCTTGAAGTGTGGAAGGAAGCTCTCGTGCTGCTAGTTCATCCTTGATGGGGTCGGCGAGTCCATGGAGGAAAGCATCGAACAGTGCTTGATGATCCCAGCCACAAGAAGGAGCCAGAGTCCTGAAATCAATAGCATAGTCATGCACTGAATGAGATCCTTGGCATTTGAGTTGTTGGCCTGCCGCCCTGAAAATGAACGGTTGAACACCCGCCTCATTTCATTGGTGAATGCCTCGAAGGTGGCACAGCAGGGGACTTGGGCGTCCCATAGAGAAGTTCCCCATTCCCTAGCTCTGCCCGAAAGGAGTGTAATGATGTAAGCTACCTTCGAACGTTCAGTGGGAAAAGATGAGGCTGGGAGTTCGAGCACGAGAGAGCATTGAGAGAGGAATGAACGACAAGTGAGTGGATCATCATCATAAATGGGTGGCGCAGGGAGGCGTGGTTCAAGGCGAGTGATGGGTGCCAGTGGTGGTGGCTGCACCTGAGGAGCAGGAGGTGGAGTAAGGTGCAGCTGCTGGATCTGACCAGTGAGGAAGGTCAGCGTTTGCGTCACTGTGCGAAGCGCGGTCATGATGTGCTGAATATCCTGCTGATGAGAGCCTAAAAGTGCGCCTTGGTTTTTTAGCGCCGCCTCCAGCCGCGTGATATCTGCTGGATCCATAAATTGGCCAGATTATACTGTCACGGTCCGTGCAGGTGAGGTGGATCCAAGCGCAGTGCGTGTAAGGGAAACAGCGCCGGTTATTTCGTGATGTGCTGCGCGCTGATTGTTTAGTGAATGAAAGCTGCTGCTCTTTGATCGGAGGCACGGCACGAGCCTCGCGGAGAGAATGCGGAAGTGGAGAGCCGGCGCGCGCTGAATGCAGGTCTGATCCGCGGTGAATAATCGTGATCGTGGGTGTGCGTGGTATAAAGCTGTGAAGTCCAAGAAAGTCCGTGATCCAGAATCGTGGTCGTAAAACGAGAGCAAGGGTCGATATCCAGAAAACCGAGAAAACAATAATCCAAAACGTGAGACGTGAGCGAGATCCGTGAAACAAGGCATGGGTCGAGAGCTGAAAGTCAAGGTAGAAATAAACTCTGGAAAACTGGGCATGAGAGCACACAATAATCTGGCAAGGAGTGGTTGTTTGGTGGAGAGTATATATAGAGTGAAGTAATGAATGGAGATGAAGAACAGGTGTGCTTGAGCTGGTGAATGAGGCGGCAAAATGGAAGCACAGAAATGGAGTGTGGAATGGAGTCACAAATGATCATCATTTGTTTTGACAGGTGGGCGTGACCTGGCGTGCTGTGACAGTCACTATAATTCTAGAGACCCTAAACTTAATTTTCAGCTGCAATGCACAGTTCTCATGATCAAGTAACTGATTGAATGAATCTAAATGAATGCCAGTTCTGAAGTAAAAAAAAAAAAATCCAAATGACAACAGTAAAGTAAAATGTTCTTTAATTGTATTGCATGTTGTCCCTCCTCCTCCTCATCTGGCATCTACTACTCCAGCATGTGTCTAAATTCTCCATATGTGCTGGACATTTTGAAAAGAATGAAGAGCACAGTTCAGTTTGACTTACATTGTCATGTCCTTTGGTACTAAACTGTTTGCTATTTGCACAGTCTTGCAGATCGCTAACATGCGACTTGTTTTCCTTCTTGACTAGTTAGGAGAAAGCAAAACAAAATTACAAAGAAATATCCTAAACTTGTATTTGTTAAAAAGACCTGAAGACTGAAGACACATAAATGGTCTCAGAGCTTAAACTGGATAGATGTTGACATTGATGCTCACATGCCCACGCTCAGACTTGAGCTTCACAACAGGGAAAATGTCCATGTCACACAAACACCTGCAAAGTTTCAAATTTAATTTGCAATAAAATCACATCATCATCATAAAATTACACATATAATTCCTGCCATAATTGCTCATTCTTCTGTAAAAAAAAAAAAAAAAAACGTTTCTTCTTTGATGTTGTGGACTCGAGCTATTGTTAGTCCAGTACAGATTCTTTTTGATTGGTCCTGTCTCTGCTTCCATAGTAACCCAGCAGAGAGCTTCCTGGTGGGAGAGTAATAGAATGTGGAGGTGATAATGAATGATAAATACACTGCAGAACAAACTGGGAGAGCGAGAGAGATAGATAGATAGAGAGGAAGAGAGAGAGAAATGGATTCATGGATACATGAATTGAAGGAAGATTATTATCAACTCAGGAAAGTCAGTGAGTGAGTGAGTGAGTGAGAGAGAGAGAGAGAGAGACGCTCTGTCCAGCATTTGACTCAAAATCATGTTTAACTGTCTTACAGTGGCATGATGGATGGGTTCTCAGTGCGCTGCCTTGCTTTAATGACATGATATGCAGCCTGTAGAGCTGGCACCACTTTTCAACAGAATGCAAACATATATCTCTCCTCTACACAGACACACACAGACTCAGACATACACACAGAGAGAAAGAGAGAGAGAGAGTTTCAACAAGCTTCCCTAAGTGGCTAAGGTGTTCTGTTTTGAAGTGTTGCTTTCATTGAAACCAGTTGTGCACTTTTTAATGACAATCTTAAAATTGAAGGAGTAACTCTCTCTCCTTCTCTATCACACACACACACACACACACACACACACACACACACACACACACACACACACACACACCAGGACTGGCCCAATCTCTAACTCCATCATCCTGCCACACTGCACTTTGTCAGTGATTAATGCATCTGCTCTAATATGATGGATTAATGCTTCATTGTATGTGTGGGGGTAGGGGTGCAGAGGGGGTGGGAAGACAGAGAGAGAGAGAGAGAGAGAGAGAGAAGGAAGGAAGGAAAGAAGGAAGGCGGAAGGTACTCCTTCAATTTAAATCTTATTAATAATGCATTGAGCTCCGCTGTGACCAATTCTCCCTTTGTCTGTGTCCACAAAAGTGTGTGCGCATGCATCCCCTCACAAGCGTTTTGACCCAGACGCTTAGGCAGTGCAACTTCTGTTGTGTCACATGACCAGTAAAACCAGGAACCCTCGCAGACTTCTACGCTCTTCCCGGCTTCTGAGGAATAAGCCTCTCGCTGCACTAAATAATTATTCCTGGCCTAGGCATGTTGCCCTGTCAGCACTAAAACTCACAGCTGCACGCTTTGTGTTTGGGCATATAACAAGCTTTCACATCATCGATAAACTCACTGATTATAAAATTACTGAGTATTCACAGTAACGTTGATTACAAGATTCTACCTGTAACCTGTCTTTTTATAGTGTCTATTAAAGCTGTCTTTAACTCCGTAACCTACCCTTTAATAATCGTACCGCTATTAGCCATGCCAATGAATATTAATCAGCCTGTATTTAATTGTGCTCAGCTCAAGCTCCAGCTGACTGGGCTAACTTTTTGTATTTACTGTGAGAACTTGAGCTGAAGAGAGGTTAATGAAGTAGTGTACTCTTATTGAGGAAGTGCTGGGGAGGTTGCACAATTGTAATTTCCCAAGACTCTTTTTCTCACTTGGGTTGTTTGAAAAGAAAAAATACACTAATGGCTCTTTTTTTTTATACTAACCATGGGCCATGCAGTGTGTGTGTTTTCTGTGTGCGTGTGTGTATGTGTGGTGGAAGGAAGGATGGCTATGGTAATATATTCCAGGGTGGGAGTGTGTGTGGGTGTGTGTGTGTGTATGTGTCAGGGGATGTACATTAGGTCACAAGGCTGAGTGGAGCGGATCCCACTGGGACTTTAAGCATCCTCCTCTCCCAGCCTTGCTCATTAGGAGCTCAAATTGTAATGCTAATGCAGACTTTCTAACTCTCATTTTCCAACACCGTTCACGCTCCTCACCCAACTTGTTTTGTCTCACCAACCCCCCCGCCCCCCCCACACACACCCCACCCTTCTCTCTCTCTCTTTTTTTTTTTTTACAAGCTCCTTTGAGGATAAGATGGATCACTTTGCTGATCATTATTCCTCACGATAACTTGCAAAATGTCAAACGGAAGCCCATAATGTGTAGACTGTGTTCATAAATCTGAGGTGTTTACAGTATAGGGGTGCTAATGAGGCTGCTAGTTCACACACATTGCGGCTAGTCTCATTAGCAAATATGGAAAAGCATATAAACATAGAATAATTAGAAAATGAGCTGTGGCTTCTACCAAAGCAGGAGAAAAAAAAATCTTTTGCAAGGACTGTATTGATTTTTTTGGTTTCATATAGATTAATCTCTCTTTTTTTAAAACAAATTTCTTGTACTTGCCGAAAAAGCTCTTCCTTATGTAAGCTACCAAATAAAGAATCGTTTAGCTGTTGTAAGCCCTGGCACAAGATTTATCATTGTGCTGTGAATGTTTCTCAGGAACCCCAGTTGACCATTTACCAGAAGGTAAATATTGGTATGGTCTTTTCTACCCTGTGATTAAGTGCTGTGTGGCACCACGAGAGACACAAACCAGGAGCATTCTACTGTACGATGCTCTATGACTTGTAGGTTGAAATGTGAGCTTGTGTGCTTGTGTGGTGCAAGTGTTTGCATTCCATGATAGTGATTCTGTCATGCGACTCACTAAGATGGGTAATGGTTAACAGAATGACCAATGCAAACCAAACCAAAGCCTTATGTGAATATCTCGGTAGCTTGACCATGTCAGGAGAAACAGATGACTTCAAGGAAGTAACTAAGTGGGACTGCATTTAGGCCAGACAAATGAGACGAATAATTGGTAGCAAACACCACAGGTCTTTTCAAACATAGAGCTGAAAAAAGAATGAGGTCACAGCAAAAGCTTCAGACAGGATAATAGAGAAACAGCTGAAGGAAAATAAAAATGGTTGATGTCATTTGTCAACTGTTAATATGCTCCAAATGCATAATAAAAAAAAAAGCTTAGGACACAACATTTACACCGAGTATAATTAATGCTCTAAGTAAATCTGACAACTTTCACTTCTGTCTCTACATTAGATTAGATACAATATGTCTGTCAACTTTTGATGCATTGAGACGAATAAAGGACATTATTTAAAGATCATGTTGAAGATGATTATCATGGTTGATGGCTACTAAATTTCACAGACTCATATTACAAGGTAGAATCAGGGATGTAAAGAAAAATGGTATAGCTATGGAAAAGGGTTGGCCTTGTCAGATGTGGGGGCCCAGTATATTCGGTTTTCAATGGACCCAGAGCCTTTAGAAGCCCAATGATGGCTAAGGTTGTTTGTTAGTCAACTTTACAATTTTCAGCATGTAAGCCTTATTTTCAGCTGCTCATAAAACATAGTCTTACCACTTATACATTAAGTATTACAAAATGCATTCAAATCAGCACAAGTGAATTTATTTAAAAAATAGATAATATTCCTTTTAGAGATTGGGTTGCATGATATGGCCATATTCTCCACCACAAAGGAACTAATGAGAAAAAAGCATGTTAAGGGTGCATTCACCGGCCACTTTATTAGTACCTTATTATTATTCATGCTTATTCATACAATTATCCAATCATGTGCATATAATCATGCTCACACAAATCAAGAGCTTCAAGTAACGTTCACAGTAAACACTGACATAGGGTGGAAAATATTATCTCTGTGATCTGCCATGCTATGATTTTTGGTGTTGCAGAAATTGCTCATCTTCTGTCATTTTCACAGACAATAGTTTCCAGAGTTTACAAAGAATGGTTAAAAAAAAAGTGAAGAACGGTTCTGTCAACAAAAAATGCCTTGTTGATTAAAAACTCAAATTGGACATTGGCTTACAGGAAGTCAAACAACAGCTCTTTATAACCATGACGAGTAATTCAGAATGCAAAACCCATTGAACCTTGATGCAGATTACAAACTGAAGTGATAAGAACCTTCAACTAAGTAAATAATAATAATTAAAACATATATAACATAATAATAATAATAATAATTATTATTATTATTATTATTATAATTACAAAACATTAACACTGAATACAGGCAGTGTTTCACATGATTTAAAGAGCCCATTCCTTTTAGCCAAGAATGCTACAGGGGACAATCCCTCATCAAAATAAGGGAAGTGTTTATTTTTGTCAAAACAATAATTTAAATGACTATTTCCTAGAAGGCCTTGTTCACATCATTTCAGTGTGCATGTTGCCAAGATACCCTGGGAAGATAAAGATTCCTATGTGGTGAATCTAAAGCTTAATAAGGCAGACTATTGTAATGCTCCAGGGCAGATAACTTTTTGTACAATTGAAGCGTCACACCTTCAGGCACATATATATAGCAAAGAAAATTTAAAACCCTTTATTAATTATTTGGTATATTAGTCCAATTTAGATGATTTATGTGATGGAGACTAAAAACAGCATTGTTCGATATTGAATGGTTGGTGGTGTTTTTACCATCTATTTTAACTCCTTAAAATCAGGTAAAATGGTCGAAAAAAATATTAAGCTTAAATGTTTTAAAGTTAAAAAAAAATAAAAAAAAACACTACAACAACGCTCACTCACTCATCATCAATAGAGTAGAATAGAACCTCTTTATCCTGTATACAGGGTTGCAGTACTTTATTAATCCCAAAAGGGAAATTGTAGAGGTGGAGGTGCAAAGCCTCTACAATGGGCTTGTAGAGGTGCAAAGGAGGTGCAAAGCACCATGCCAACCACTACACCACATGCTACCTCATTGCAATCAATAACAATTACTTGAATTAAAAATGTATATGAACTTTGCTTTTTTATATAAATTTTTTTAAATGACTTAGTTGAACTTATTTTGGTTTATTTTATGTTCTATTTACTCAGTATTGTAAGTGGACTGAATTAAATCAAATAACACAGACTGGCAAACACAGCTCATTGTACAGTATAGTATGGATAATCACTGAGCTACTAGTTACAGCCACACAATCAGGGACTGGGCATGTAGGGATTAAAAATTTTAATTGCATGATTTCAATATTCTTTCACTGTTTGGACAAAGTTTTTAATTATTGAAGGGATATTATCCACTGTATGTAGCCTGGATTTGTATCCAGCTGGAGTTGTGCATTTTTACTGCACTGATTTTTTTCTAAGATCCTTTGCTTGATTCAGATTATTAGAAATAATAATAATAATAAAAGCATAAATTAGTATTAAAAGACAACATGTTAACATAAATAGTAACTCTTAGCACAATCATGGAGTGTCATGTACAGTATATCATGCTTGGATGTCCTTCTAATTGGTTGATCAGTATTTATTTATAACTGCTTACATTGACAGTACTGTAACACACTGAGCTATAAAGACTGTGTCCTCATGTAGATTTAAAATTATGATATTATCTTTAATTAACCAAATTACAGTAAGTTTATAATCTACTTAATTCTTCTTAATTAGTTTAACCTAAACATGCTAATTTTAAACCATTATGTATTTTTGTTTAACTTACATATTTTGCTTGAATTCTGCCGTTAATGTAAATGTGTTGATACATTAATATTTTTATGCAATGTATTTCTTAAAGCGGAGTTAAAATAAATAGAACATTTGGCCATATTGCATTCAAAATGTCACTTGAAAGTAGTTTCTCGATAATAGAACTGTGCGACAAACAAGACCCTGCTGACTAGTGACTATGCTCAATCACAGTGTGCTGATATTCAGTGTACCATTATGCAGTATAACATTGCTTAATTATGTGCTAATGTCAGGCCGCTAAGCTGATTAAATATTAGCATAGATAGTAGTATGTGTTAGTGTTAATTTACACAGACATTTAGCTAATGCTAAGGTCACTTTTAACAATAGATGTACATAATTACAAATGTTGTATCTATATTTTTCATAGACAACATGTTACATGGAAAACATTCCTACACTCATTGAATTCAACGAGTTATACAAGGCTTATTACACGTTTATGTTTTTATTACAAATTTCATTTACACTGGAAGTTACCGTATATTTAACCCGACTGTAATTTCTAAGCCAAAGTTCAAAATAAACCCAAGTAGCACCTGGTCCTTATTCTTTCTCAAGTCATGATTTTTGTTTATTTTTTTGTCATTGAAAGATAATTTTGTTTAAAGCATTTAGAGCAAATATTATAGAATTGTAATTAATTGTTTTATACTGTATGTTGTCTCTTTCATGATGCAGGTAATAAGTTGTTCTTGTAAAATGTAGTGGAAATGAAATATTGGACTTTTGCTTGTAAAAAAAAGAGCACAGATTCTTACAGTAAGTGATGTAGAAAATCAATGTCCTTTTCAGACCATCAGAAATTATTTTAGTGGGTGTAATGAAGATGAGACCGTGGTGGAGACTGTACCTGCTGTGACAGAAATTGCTGGCCTGCACTCTTCACTAAAATCATTTTTAGCACTTTTTTTTTAACCCTCTCACGCATCAGCTTACCATAAGACAGTATATTTGATAGTGAGTGTCTTTCTTTTAGATTTACAGCATTTCCCTGTATATTACAACTTTTTCTTCAAATTTTTAATTGTTTGTCTCTATTTAGCTTTTTTGTGTGAAAATTTCCTGTAGTTCACACCAAACAAGCAAATGTACAAACAATATTTTTTACATACAATTGTTAGTCAAATCATTGTTTTGGATAAATTATATGTGTACTGTATGCAGAAGCAGTATCAGATAATTGTTTGGCGCTAAAAATTATAAAGTTGAATATTTATTTATTTGGCTACTTTCCTATGACTAGATAAAATAACCCATAAACTAATGTTACATTATGCAACAACAATGTAGGAAAAGGATAATGATCCACCAGAATGACCTATTAAATTACATTTTTATTTTACGGTGATTAAGTTTTATGTACAGCTATTAAACATAATCAGTAACAAATTTATATTCACAAGTCCATGCCCACCTTACTGTGTCCAGTTGAGATTGGGCGATGTCAACCATGACATAAATGGTGCCTGTTCAGCAGCACGTTTGCTTTCCATTGGGTTTTAATTGTGTTATATTTTGTAAAATTATGTTTTTCCTCCTGTTCTGGTATGATGGTTCTGATTATTCAATTCAATTCAATTTTAATTGTATAGTGCTTTTAACAATTGACATTGTCCCACACAATCATAAAATTTAGTTACGTTAGTCAATGTGTATGAATCAAAATGATAAGATTGTCCATGATGAGCAAGCTGAGGACAATGGCGACAGTGGCAAGGAAAAACTCCCTGAGAGGGTAGTAGGAAGAAACCTTGAGAGAAACCAGACTCAACAGGCAACCCATCCTCATTTAGGCAAAACAGATAATGTAGCTGGGATTGATCTGCAGTCATACTGTGTAAGACTGGAAGTTCAGTATAAAAAGAGATGTGTTTGGATTCCAGTTCGTTATTGGAGGCTCAGGTAGACTATAGGAAACTCCAATCCTGAACTATCGTGCAACTGCAGTCATGACTCAGCAAAACAGCTGTCAGCATCAGACGAGGCCAGGACTGTCTTTGTGGAAAAGTGGAACCATTCCCAGTCACCACACGCATCCCAGGCAGACCACACGGAGCATCCATGCGGCGAGATCTAGACAGGTCCAGGACGAGTCAAACAGGTCCAGGGGGCAAAGGGGGTCTGGATCACTGGCAGCTCAGGAGCGACATGTATAGCTCGACAGAGAGACAGGTAGAGGGAAAGAGAGAGAGAGAGGGAGAGAGAGGAGAAAAGTGAGAAGAGGAGAGAGCAGAAGAGAAGGAAAGATGACAGTTACTGTAGGTATGGTCACTGTTACACAATGTATAAAGTGAATGTATATTTAAGCAGGGACTTCAGCAGGACTAACTATGACAGCATAACTAAAAGGGAGAGACAGAAGGAAACACAGACATGAGGGGTCCTTGAGATGTAAAGCGACTAATCACTTTACCGTCAACAAACCAGAGTGATCAATGAGAGTGGGGAAGACAGTGTCATGCACACTCGTAACACGACCGGCACTAGGACCCGGAAGTAATACGGTCGGGTTTCAGGAAGCATAAAAGGAAACAAGATGGCGCCTCACATTGCTCAGTCATTGAGTTCTGCCCATGCTATCGCCGACGCCTCGCTCGTCTAAACGTGAGTACTCACTTTCTTGGGTTATCGCTTCTGATTGGGTGTGTGTATTTAGAACGCGGGTTTATTTGTGTAAACTCTTGCTCTCGCTTCGGGAGAGTTCTAAGAATAACTAGCGTGGTTATCCTGCCTGCTCGCGCTACTTCCGCGTTTGGGTTTACCATCCACGCTACAGGGCTAACTGCTAGTCTTCTGATTCATCTCCGGTTAGTTCATGACAGAATGACTGAGCCATCTGCAGTAAACCCAGCGGAGTTTGCTCACCTCTGCGATGTGGTTGACCGGCATGCTAAGCTGATCGATCAGCTCCGTGGTGAAGTCGCATCTCTCCGCACGGAGCTCCAGGGCGTCGCGGTCTTGCGCCGCGAGGTGACGGAGCTGCGACAGGAGAATGCGATCCTCCGCGGGGCGGCCGCTCAGCCGGCTGTTGCCACGCCCATCGCAGCGGCTGCTGCGCCGCCAACCCCCTCCCCACCTTCTGATGTTTTTCTAGCTTTACCGGACAAATGGAATGGCACGGATGGGAAGTGCAGTGTTTTTCTAACTGCATTGGATCTTGTGTTTGAGTTTAATTCCACCAGATACTCCACAGACCGACTGCGCATTGCTCTTCTCGTTTCGTTGCTATCCGGGCAGGCAGCTGAGTGGGCCACGGCGGTTCTTCGTTCAGATTCAGACGTCGCCTACTCCTACACAGAATTCACCCGTCAGCTTAAACTCACCTTTGAGCATCCGGCTGCTGAGGTGGAGACCGACTCTAAGTTATATCATCTACAGCAGGGAGGGTCGTCTGTGAGCCGCTACACCGCGGAGTTTCGCACTCTCGCCGTGCAGACCGACTGGGGAGACTCCGCACTCCGGACGGCCTACTACGAGGGACTGGCTTCACGTATAAAAGACGAGCTCGCCGGACGAGAGCTCCCAGCGACCTTGGAGGGCTTAATCCAACTCGCCCTCCGGATCGACCAACGTCTGCTCGCTCGCCCCAAGCCAGCTCCCCGTACCCTGCCACCCATCACGACAGCACTACCTCGCACCACACCCTTCCTCTCCCACGCTCCAGTTCCAGAAGCCTCATTCACTGCAGCACCCACCAGAACCGTCGGTACTCCACCTCCCGCCGTGGGTGACACAGGAGCCGGGGAACCCATGCAATTAGGGCGCGCCTCCTTAACCGCTGCAGAACGGGAACGCCGTTTTAGAGAGGGGCTCTGCGCGTATTGTGGATCCGCTGCACACCATCGAGCCATCTGTCCTCTGCGGCCGGGAAACGCGCAGCCCCGGTGAGAAATGAGAGTAGCTCACCGGGTCCCATCTTCCTCTCCACCACCCTGACTAATGATTCCCGTCTCACGGTAAAAGTACACCTCCAGTTTGGCCACAAACGGGTCGGAAGTACCGCGTTCGTCGACTCCGGGGCAGCAGGTAACTTCATTGACTCTTCATATGCCAAAAAACTGGGGATAAAGATCGAGGCGTTATCCCAGCCCGTAACCATTACATCAGTCGACGGTCGGCCTCTTTCCTCCAGTCCCATCTCCTTTCAAACTCAGCCTATCACCCTCATCATCAACCAGCATCGGGAACAGATTCAGTTTTACACCACCACCATTTCATCACCACCCATCATCCTCGGACACCCTTGGCTGTTGCATCATGACCCACTCATATCATGGACCCAAAATCGAATTCTACAATGGGGGCCGACCTGCACCGAGCTCTGCCTTCGCTAGACTACCGGGACCTGGCTGAAGTCTTCTGTAAGAGACGCGCTACCCACCTACCTCCTCATCGCTCATACGACCTGGCAATCTATCTTCAGCCAGGTGCGACACCACCCCGCGGCCACCTCTATTCACTATCTAACACCGAGATGCAGGCGATGGAGGAGTATGTTTCCAGCGGACTTCGCCATGGTACCATCCGGCCCTCCTCCTCACCTGCCGCTGCGGGGTTCTTCTTCGTGAAAAAACGCGATGGTAGTCTACGTCCCTGTGTCGATTACCGGGGGCTCAATAATATCACCATAAAAAACCGACACCCACTGCCTCTTACCAACTCTGCCCTGGACGCCCTCTCTGGTGCCACCATCTTCACTAAGTTGGACCTCCGGAGCGCCTACAACTTGGTGCGCATCAGAGAGGGCGATGAGTGGAAGACGGCCTTCATCACCCCTACAGGGCACTACGAGAGTCTGGTCATCCCGTTTGGTCTCTGCAACGCACCTGCCGCTTTTCAACAATTCATCAATGACGTCCTCAGAGACATGTTAGGCCGTTGGGTGTTCGTCTACCTTGACGACATCCTCATCTACTCCCGAACCGTCAACGAACATATCCAGCACGTCAGAGCGGTTCTAAAGAGATTGCTCGCCCACCAGCTGTACTGTAAGTTGGAGAAGTGCGCTTTTCACGAGCGCTCCACCACGTTCCTGGGTTTTGTCATCTCGCCCCAGGGTGTGGCCATGGACCCGCAGAAACTGGAAGTTGTGAGTTATTGGCCCCTACCCAAGACTCTTAAACAACTCCAGAGATTTCTCGGGTTTGCCAATTTCTATCGCCGCTTTATCCGGGACTACAGTACCGTTGCAGCGCCACTAACCGCTCTGACCCGCCCATCATCTCACCCCTTCAACCTCACCCCAACTGCCGTCTCTGCCTTCCATGAGCTCTGTCGCCGCTTCACCACTGCTCCCATCCTCCTTCACCCGGATGCTGACAAACCATTCGTTGTGGAGGTGGACGCTTCGGATGTGGGCGCCGGGGCTGTTCTCTCCCAGCGAGGTCCAGACCAAAAACTGCACCCCTGCAGTTTTTTCTCCAAGAAATTTGACGCCACTCAGCAGCGATACGGAGTAGGGGACCGCGAGCTGCTGGCCATAAAGTGGGCCTTGGAGGAATGGCGACACTGGCTCCAGGGCGCCAGAGAGCCGTTCATCGTCTGGACCGACCACCAAAACCTCATCACTATCCGCACCTTAAAACAACTGAACCCCAGACAGGCGCGGTGGGCACTGTTTTTCGAGAATTATAATTTCCACCTGTCATACCGCCCGGGGTCCAAGAACACCAAAGCCGACGCCCTCTCCCGACAGCACGAGGAAGACGTCCCCCGGGCGGACCCTGCGCCTGTCCTGCCACCCACCAAGATCCTCGCACCGCTCAGTTGGAACCTGGAAACGAGGGTCCGCCAGGCACAAGCTACGGAGACCGAACCAGCAGGTGTGCCGCCTGGCCGACTCTATGTACCCAATGCCATCAGGGCCGAAGTACTCCAGTGGGGACACTCCTCCCCACTTTCTGGACACCCCGGAAAGCGGCGTACCCTACTTTTCGTTCAACGTGCTTTCTGGTGGCCCAGTATGAAGAAGGACGTAGACGAGTTCGTCCAGGCGTGCCCAGTGTGTGCCAGGTCCAAGGACAGCAACCGACCATCGCCAGGGGAACTTCAACCACTCCCGGTTCCCCGCCGACCCTGGACACACATTGCCGTTGACTTCATCACGGGCCTGCCGGTTTCCGAAGGAAGAGACACCATCCTCACCATCGTCGACCGGTTCTCCAAAGCTGTTCACCTGGTGGCCCTCTCCGGTCTCCCGTCAGCTAAAAGGACAGCCGAGCTGATATTAGAGCACGTAGTCCGCCTGCATGGGTTCCCAAAGGACATCGTCTCGGACAGGGGGCCCCAGTTCACGTCCCGGTTCTGGAAGGCCTTCTGCCGTCTGATCAATTCCACCTGCAGTCTGTCCTCCGGTTACCATCCACAGACTAACGGTCAGACGGAGCGAACCAACCAACAACTGGAGCGCTACCTGAGATGCTTCATTGCTGATCGCCAGTGCTCCTGGGCCCGCTACCTCATTTGGGCTGAGCTGTCTCACAACCTCCACATGTCTTCTGCCACCAACCTAAGCCCATTTGAGGTATGCTACGGCTTCCAACCTCCGATGTTCGACCATCAAGAACCGGAGGTGGAGGTACCGTCGGCCCAACAGTTGGTTCGCCGGTGTCGACGGCTATGGAGACAAGCAAACGACGCCATTCAACAGGCCAACCGCCGTTACACTCTGCAACATCGCCGTCGACACCCACCGGGACGAATGTACCAAGTAGGTGATAAGGTATGGCTATCAACAAAAAACCTACACCTGCAGACTGAATCAAGAAAGCTGTCACCAAGATTCATCGGACCATACTGCATCAACCTCCGGATTAACCCTGTCACCTACCGGCTCCAGCTGCCTGCGGCGCTCCGGATCCATCCGGTATTCCACACCTCCCAGCTCAAACCCTTCATCACTTCACCAATGGTTCCACATTTTTTATGATCTTCAATTTTTAAATAAATTGTAACTTAATAAATGAGCGAGGTCTTGACATACAAATAGTACACATGCATTTTGTCTGCCGAGAGTCATGTGATCACAATTGAGCCAATGGTTCTTCTCTCGCACGCACTACGATATCATATCACATACGATATGATCTCAGTGCGCGTGCATCACTTGTATAGTCATTAGAGGTTACAGGTGTCATTAGAGAAGTTCCTTGTTAAAGATCCAGTTTCCAGCGTCTCTGACTCTCTGTCAGAGAGCAGTGATTTGGTTAGTGTGTGTGTGTGTGTGTGTGTGTGTGTGTGTGTGTGTGTGTGTGTGTGTGTGTTTGTGTGTGTGTGTGTGTGTGTGTGTGTGTGTGTGTTTGGCGAGCATGTGTGTGAAAGTTAATTTGTTTTATTTTTACTTTATGTTTTGTATTAATTATTTTTTTATGAATATTTTTGGCCAGTGGAACAAGTCATCTGAGTTTTCATTATTTCCTTTGGGGAAATTCACTTTGATATATGAGTGCTTTGATATACATGCTCCCGGAACAAATTATGCTCTCAGATTTAACTGTATGTATGTATATATGTATATTGTTGCCATTATTTATTCTGTATATTACTTGAATGTTGTCAGCAGTGTGGTGGTCCATGGAGAATTGGGAATACTGTAAATACTGAGAAGAGGTGGTGCAAGGCTGTGATTGGCTGAGCTGCTGCTAGCTAGCAGCACTGATCAAGAAGTCGTTTGTTCTGAATGATAATTGTTTGGATAGTTCACTTTGACCACCCTGTTAATCTAATTAATTACATTTTCCACAAGAGCCCATATTTTGGGTCACAATGGACTGCCAGGCAAGTGTTGGCAAACAATATTTTTTCCACTTTGGCATAGCAAAGGCCCTACTTTGCATCAGATTGGCTTAATGTTCTTGCCCTACCCAAGCATCACTCCTCTGTAAATGTAACCATATCAAGAAGGCAGAAAAACCTGGCGTACATGCAGCACATGACTGCGTATCAACATATCAGGTTGGATATAGAAGTGGGTATGTGCACTACAGACTGAAAGATAAGTAGGTACTGTATATACTGTATAAACCCTGCACTATACCACAGAATGTTGTGTATTTCTTGTGTATAGTTTATTGTCAATACATTCATTAATATTGTATGTTTTTAGAGTCATCAACTGCGGAAACCAAATTTATTGTGTGTATTAACATATTTGGCCAATAAATCTGATTCTGATTAATCATTTTAAAAATGGTTATTGTTGGCAAAATGGCTATGGTATCACACTACCGTGGCATGGATTATTTCTCTATAAAAGCACAGCCCATTTTTCCCTATTTAATATCTAACCGTTTGTAATTCAACAAATAAGGGAGATCACTGTAAAGTAGTGTCACAACCCTTACAATAACAATGCATTTCTTAATTCTTTTCAATGCTTTCTTCAGTTTGCCAGTTTTCTATTTCTGGTCACTTCATTGCAACTTCAGACACAGTAAACTAAAAATGACAATAATTTAACACTTTTTGTCACATTTAAAGTTGTGGGAAGTGAGAATTGAACTTGTATGATCGTGTGAATGCTTAATTGGTCTACAACCTATGGCATTATCATCTCTAGCATCCACATTAGTCATATCATGTAGGGGCTGTTTTTTTGGGGAAAAAAGGTTAATTAACTAGTTTTTACACGGGTCAGTGAACGGAACAACATCAATGCCCCACTGTTCACCAGCAGACTGTTAGTAGGACCATTGGCTCTTTGGGTCTGAGAGGGAAAATTCATATGTTATCATCCACACTTGTTCTTACATGTTTTCTTGCAACGAAGATACTGATTTGGTACAATTTATGTTCTTTCTCAAATATTATTCTGATGATAATTGCTCAGTCGCAAGGAATGGTCAGCCACATACACCACATAATCCTAATGATGATGTTGCTTGTTTTGGCTGCTTCCTTGAAGGGGTCACCACAGCAATCTTTTCAAACTGCACAGGTTCATAGCCCACTACACACGGGGGCACAGCAGGCAAAAGTCTAAGGTCATCAACCTGGCCTCCAAACTCCCTAAATCTCAGTTCGATCGAGCACCTAGGTCATTCTTCATTTGTGGTATCAAGTGGTGTCCCTCTATTTTAAAACAGTTGAAATAAACTTTAACTACCAATAAATCATAAAATGTTTGCATAATTGTATTCTGTAGGGTAAACGCAATTTGTGCACTGTTTATAGCTACATTTTGCTTTAAGATGCATATTTTGTTACAAATGCAATCTCTCAAACTCAATTAAATATGTATGTTCCCATCATGCTGATACCTCAGAGAGGTATCAAAGATATGCAATTTTTAATACAAATAAAGGGGTTATATTGTGAATATAGACATTAAACATGTACAGTTTGATTAAAATATAAGAAAAAAAAACATTTTGTTATATTAAAAAAAAAAAAAAAAAAAAAAAAGGAGTCGCGTCCCCCAAATGAATGACTTTGGTGTTACATCAATGAATGTGGCCCATTTAAGAAAAGGAGGAAATGTATTTAGACTACTTACTGTACTGTGTGTAAAGGTCATTGCAGCTGCTGGTTAGTACATTCTTTCTTGTTAATTTTCTTGAAAATAGCTACATTTCTGACAATTTCATGTCACATTTTATTAATGTCTGTGGTATTATATTGATAACTTGCAAATCTGACTTCTTTGATAAAACTTTTGATAAATACATTAATGTTTCCAAAATGTCAATTCTTCAATAAAACTTTTGATAAATACATTAATGTTTCCAAAATGTCCTCCGATCTTTAAATCATCATGATAATCATGGCAGCCTTTATTTAAGACTGGATTACTGTCTGTGGTGTTACTCTCATTCCTGGTTAATCACAGACTCTATAGTAACTCCACAGACAATATACAATAATAGATGTTCTATTTTTAATAAAACACATAGGACATGTATAACCATAAAAGTGTATCTCCATTATTTATTATTTAGCTTAGCAAATGTTTAATTATTAAACATTTTATGCAATATAAGGTCTGTGGTGTTACTTCAAAATGTATCAGATTTTTCCCCCCTTTATAGCTATTTAATCTTATAATTTATTGTTTTTAGACTGTAAAGTGGTTTTAAGTTTTTAGAATAGAGAATAGAGGCTATTTTCTCCACAGACCATTTTTCCTGTCTTTTTTATGCATATCCAAAAAAAAAAAAAACTATTCTCCTTAAACAGGGGCCAAGTTGAAACCAATGAAACTGAACTGAACCTTTTTTATTTATTTATTTATTTATTTATTTATTTATTTATACCTATAGTTGCTGCTCATTTTAGAGCAAACCAAAATTTTACTTTAAATATTGGTGACACCACAGACAAATGCGCTTGTGTCACCAGTGTTTGATTAAAGCTATATAAAACGCAAAATGTTCTTAAGTTTCAATTTTAATTGATATAGCATATTAGACTGATTTTAAATGCATAACAATACATGTTACATTTTTACAAATTCTGCTCCTCATTTCCCACCCAAGTTGAAGAATGACCCACCTATGGGCTGCACCAGACAGAAAAGTCAGATCCATGGAGGCCGTACCACAAAACCCATAGCAATCAAAAGATTCGCTGCCAACACATTAGTGCCAGACACCACAGCTATACAGAATACCTCATTGTAAGCATGTGTTTGGAATGCTGAGAACGCTGATGAGAAGGAAACCTTTTTTTTTTTCTTTTCTTTTCTTTGGAACTTCTCATAATTGCCTGTAATACAGTTCTGCAATATTCACTAAACAGAGGCTGGCATTTATAGCAAAGTGGTATTTTGACAGTGATAGAGAAGAGGTTTCAGTTCAATTTCATGCCACGTGTAGGGAAAAAAAAAACACACAAAAAAAAACATATTAATTCCAATACATAGCTGAAAAGAAAAATCTCATTCTAATCTGTACCTGACCTGTCCTTGTCTAGTTTGTACTGTAATTTTGAGCCATTCAATTAAAAATTAAATACAGTTTTCATATGTGCATATTTGTAGAAGCAGTCTGGATATTCCATATCTCTCATACATAAATGAATTAATACTTTGGAAGTGTACAGACTGAAAGATATATCATTGAAAATGCACCCATCTTTGCAAGACAGAGACAGAAAAATTATAAGAGAATTATCAGCTCTTAAATAGTGGGATGCTACTGTACACTGCCTTCAGAACTAATGAATGGCAATTTGCACATCAGAAACTTTGTACATAAGTAAACTCAAAACCAAGTTAGAAGTTGCCATTAGCCTCACCTTTTTATAACCAAGAATTCCTACTTGTAAACATATCATATTGCCCTCAACTACTTCTCAGGAGTTCAGCGAATGATGTCAAATAGTTTGCATCCAGCATCAGCAGTAGCAACTCCTACTTTTAAAATTGGCATGCTAAATACATAAGTATTTGGTTTAAATCAGTCACCAATTTACAAATTACACGGCTAAGCATTTCCTAACAAATGAAAGATGAGGCACAAGCACAGCAGGCTCTAGAACTGATCAACTCCAGGAGATTGCATGGTCAAATCTCCAGCTGTTTGTAGCCAGGATTTCATAAGAGCATAATTGTCCTTGCTGTCTGGGGGAGAAGGATAGCAGCAAGCTTGTGACAAGGTTATGGCCACCCAATATCTTTAAACTTCTTTTTTTTCTTAAAAAGAAAGAAATTCTTTGATAGAAATTGGAACAACTTCAATCTCTGTTTTATAATGTATGCATTTTGTGCACCAACATTACTCTAATCAGAGGGCAACACATACTGTATTTCCCTGGGTCTTCAGGGAAAACAGCAATCTATTACAAAGAACAGGGGGTTTATCCTCAGTGCTGACATAGTGATTTCTAATTGTTGCTGCCTTGCATACTATATAAGAAAGCTCCTTGTTATTCTCAAGTCACAGCTTTGCAGTACCAGTGTTTAAACTCATAACCCTGCAAACAATAGTCCAACGCCTTTGTTTAAGGTATTACAGTAGTTCCTTGATCCTCAGTTGAAATCCATATCTTAGGTGTATACCACCATCTCCTACAGTATGTACAGTATATCCCACTTTATTAACATCAAATGTGTTTTAACAGTCGTTATAAATGGCTCTAGTCGACAGGTCACACAGAATTGCGCTTAAACTTCAGCTAATGGGTGAATGTGAAAGAAAGGTCTCTATTGGCAGAATTCTGTTAATCTTAGGGCTTTGGATGGCTATTATCTTCGCACCAGGGTGAGGTGTGTTTCTGATGAACAAAGAGGGACTTAGAACTGGCAAGAAATAATCAACATTGCCATTAGCCTCACAGTCCCACAGAAACACTCAGCAAGCATACATTTTTCTAGTCACTCACAGCAAGCCTGCTAGCTGTGAAAGTGTGGGGTAATATGGAGAAGCTTTCTAAATAAATGTATGCTCTAAATGATGCAATTACTAGTAGTTCAGGTGATTACCCCTTGCGAGTAATTAAAAATATGGGAGTCATTTGATTAAGCTTGATACAATGGAATAATCATGTTCCATTCTGCATGTTAAAATTTGTTACATTTCTACAGCTAATAAAATGTTAAATTACACACTATGGTCAGCCAGTTACACCCCCTCTCTTCTTGCAGTGCAGAACAGCTCTACTTTCTGTGTTGTACATTATACAACAATTAATAGTAATCTGATTGAATTAGAGGCTTTCCACAAGTGGTGATAATAGACAGTAACGGCACTGTATATGTACTGTATCACTCTGCACCACAGGTGTTCTAATAACTGTTTATTACACTAACTGCCAGTTGCAGCATGGGTGAAAGTAGATCGTTCCGGTCCTCCTTTTCAGTAACCTGAAAAAGCTCATATTCAAAACCAGTCCAGCAGGGGAATACATCCGACACTTATCCAAACGACTAAGCTAACTAGCTTCTAACACAAGGCTGAATCCCAAAGAAATCCCTCTATAATCCCTATTCAAGGGCACGTCTTGGTGTGTTGATCAAGTGATTGTACAAACTAGTGCACTAGTTTTCCATTTAATGCTATTTGGGATTTAACCCTGGAACTCGGAGTTTACGTTAGCTGATATTCTAAAATGGAAATTTAAAGAGAAACTTGAGAGATTTATAGGACAGTCCACCACTTCCATGTCAAAAGATCCCTCATCATAGGCTACAGATAACCTTTAGTTAACCTTTAGATAATCTTTTGGCCACATAGTTGTCATTAGTCTATCGGCTGCTTCTGTTGAGGGGTCGACACAGTGGACCAACTGATCTGCACAACAACTTGGCACAGTTGTTGTGCAGATAAGTTTTATGCTGGATACTCTTTCTAACACAACCCTCCCATTATATCCGGCTTGGGACCGGCACTGCATTCAGTGGCTGGGATTTAGGCATTGGCTCGGAATCGACCCCGGGCTTTCCGCATGGCAGGCAAGAAGCCTGCCACAGAGCCACCAATGCCCTACATACTGTAAGTACCGCCTATATTACCAGTAAGAATTAAAAACTACTTTCAACCTTTTAATTACACTCTCAGTTACCCCGCCAGTTGTGGTTAGTTAGCTCCACTGGTAATGGAAGAATACATGTTGGCAGAGCAAAATAACTGGTTGAATTTGGAAACAAATCATAATCTTTTGGTAATAAGAACTGTTGTATATAAACAATATCACACTCAATAGCAGGTTTTGTGATTGTGCTGAATATCAGCACGGCTATGATGTGGTTGTAGGCATGATGGCTCAGCCTAGTGCAGTGGCACTCGTGTGATGTTGCTTAATTATCACCAAAACATTGATTATGCTTTTTAGAGACCTGCTGGTACAGCATATATTATTTATAATAATAATAATAATAATAATAATAATAATAACAACAAGATGATGACATAGGGCTGATGCCATCGTGCCCTAATTAAAAAAGTAAATAAATAAATAAAAACAAACAAACAAACAAATAAATAAATAAATAATAATAATAATAATAATAGGGGAATGTAACAGCAAAAACATAACAGTAAAATATTGATAACCATAAATGGTTATGCATGACGACGTACAGTAGGAGCAGAAAGACCGGCCCTCTACTCCTCAGATGTGTGTGGAGGTGTTTTTGAAGGGTGCAGGTGTTGTGGTGTGGAGGCAGTGACTTTCACTTGATGGCCTTCAGGAAATGACATACTCATCTTTTTTTTTTCACATTTGTAATTATTAGTGTAAATGTGTGTCTAAAGCATGTGAATATGCAGGATGTTGAATACATGTATAAAGTGAGAACATACTGTTCATTTAAAGGCTACTACAGTAGATGTTTTCCTGCCTGGAGTTTTTGAAGGCACTGGTCACCTTGGCTGTTTTTACTCTATCACCACTACACTGCTGATTTCTGTTTTCCCCTATTTTGTTGTCTGTTTTAGCCATTCAACATTAATCAGGGAACTGATGAAAAGAGGACTTGAGGTTTTTTAAAAAAGGAAAAATGGACACAGAGAGAAATTGCACTTACGGTAAGTGCAAAAGAGTGGTTTGCTGGGTAGTGGAGTTTATAAATATATATTGGACCCAAAATCTCCACAAGTAATAGACGCTGCGGCTTTTATTTAAAAGACTTAACGAGAACGTTTCATTTTGGCTACTGAGGTTAAGGCTACGATTAGATTTAGGTATAGGATTAGCATTCGCTTTGTTTATAATATCAGTGGAGTAGACATCAATATAATGTGTGTGTGTGTGTGTGTGTGTGTGTGTGTGTGTGTGTGTGTGTGTGTGTGTGTGTGTGTAAATTTGCCTAGTGAAATGAGATGAGTTTTGGTTAATTAAGACAATGCATGACAGGCCTGGCACAGCCTGTTGAAAATGTGTCTGCAATTACACCAGCTGACCCACCAGCTGCACAGAGGCCTCAGTTAATGGACCCAACATGTACCCACACGCATACCCACCCACACGTGCACACACATACACACACACACACACACACACACACATACACACACACACACACACACACACACACACACACACACACACACACACACACACACACACACACACACACCACACAGTTATTCCCGATTGAGCCAGGTCCTGAAATTGGTCATTCATAAAAACATGAGCCAATATATTCGCTTGCAGAATAGCTGGACATCTGGGCCTCTTTTTCTTCTTCCACCTTTGTCACCCTTGCACCCTTGTTCTTTTAGCAGTCTCCATCTTAAAATTATACACTTGAGCAGTAATCAACTCTCAGTAAGGTTGACACTTTTAAACTTTACATTTTTTTAGAACTTTTCTGGTAACACAAATATACAGAAAAAATAAATACTGATTTATAATGATAATGGCACGGTGGCTTTGTGGTTTGTCACCTTGCACCACCAGGTCCTGGGTTCGATTCTCACGTCATGCAATTTACATGTTCTTCCCGTGGTTGGTAGGTTTAAATAAATAGTCACCACTGTATTGGTCACCATTTGCGTCTACAGTCCCTAGTTTGACTACAAAGGTTCCTAAATGGATGGATGGAAATAATAAAATCATCATCATCATCATCATCAGTTCTTCTCCTTAAAAAGATGAAAGAGCATCAGAGTTGTAAGTTTGTTAATTTAATCATTATAGCCCACAAACCCACAAGTCCCTGCTCTCTTTTCATTGATTAACCGCTGATTGTTAGAAACCTGGCTTCTTTTAGACACAGAATAATGATTCAATTCAGTAGTGGTTTCTGCTATTAGCAACATAAGCAATTACTTAGTGTGGCAATTTAACAGGAGAGGCACTGTTCTGTATAGATGCCCGGTAAAAATTTTCCATGGGAGCAACATTACCCAGTAGCATGTATTCTTATGAAACACAGCCTGCAAGCTATCAAAGAACATTTAACATAATAGTAGCATGGCTCTAACGAGAAAGAATTAACTATTACTTACTCACTTACATCTCTATCTATCTATCTATCTATCTATCTATCTATCTATCTATCCATCCATCCATCCATCCATCCATCCATCCATCCATCCATCTATACACTGTAACATTTTTAAGGGTTTATTATAAATACAAACTGTTTGTTTGCCAGAAAACAAAGTAGCATATTATATAATAGACCATTTTTTAGACCAAAAAATAAATAAATAAAACGCTTCTGGGTGCAACAGTCAGAGGCATCAGAGGAACCGTGGAAGGTTCTGCAGGATGCTCATTAAACTATAATAATAACTGCACAAATTGTACCTGAGACTAAGCATTGTCACACCAAATACTGACTTTGTTTCATTAATTACTGTTTGCTCTACAGCATTAATTTGCATGTGCATAAAACTTTGCAAATTACTATATAAGCATTTTGCAATTAATCATCATCCGCTCATCAATAAATAGTTGGTTTTACAGCACAGCCCAATGCGTCTTTGATAGTTCACATGTTTTTATTTTTTCAAGTCTGTCAATCAAAGGCAAATCAAAATTGAGATATATTATTATGTACATTGCATTAGTTGCTTGGGTGTGCAGAAAAACATGAAACATAGCATTTAAACGCTTAAAATCGATTTCCAGGTTTCATAAATAATTGCTTAGAATGCACAGGAAATCAACCAATCATCAACTAGAATCGATTATCGACCAATCAATAACATATTTTCTTAATGGCATCTGTGGTGGGAAATTACCCTGTGAATTACGACTCAGCAGTCAGTAATGTATTCGATGAATATTCATTCAAAGTCCTCAGATCACAGAATCAGTAGCACTCAGGAAGCAATTCCTATTTTACCTTACAGACATACCTTACCTCAGAATGCTACAACGGAACTACATTAGTCACCACATAGGAAACAAAGGACTCTTGATTGGCTGTTGATTGGTTATTAGTTACTTACTGTAATTCATAATGACATCATCAATACTAAGCCTAGAGGGAGTGTGGAGACTTTGAGCAGTATGTCATGTTCTGTTTATCGAGCTCGTAATAAGAACAAAAAGGGGAGAGCATATCAAAATATTTTGAACATGTAAACAGTTTAAAAGCAAAATGCATTGAGATTTTTTACAGGGTTGAGGACAAACTTTCACTTGTTTCAAATGATTTAGGAAGAACTGCAAACTAAAAATATTTTGCACATATTTATTTGTGTGGTGTTGAAAAGCACAAATGGCAAAATATTTTGTCAAAATTGCGTCGGGTATATCAGTGTGACTTGCGTGTGATTTTTCTATTTCTTATTTTTTCCTCCCACAATTTTGGCACAAGGAATAACTCCACAGCCTGCACTTGTGTTTGTGGACATTTATGTATGCAATCTACTATCATTAGAAAGATAAAACAATAAGATGATGAGAAATATTATAAGCAATATAAAAAAAAAAATTGCTTACAGAATCCTCCTCCTCCACCAGTTTTATTACTTTGGTATATGACCACAGCTTCCTTCTATAGTACAGTATAGTCCATCATATGGTGCGTACATGTCTAATCTTATCTTATTACAGCATGTTTTTTGGATGTTAAGCAACACATACGTGTAATTTATTCCTACAGTGGCAGTAACACTATGTAAACATTGTTTTCAAAGCTTCAACATTCCCAAAACTCCCTTTGAACACATTCAAACCACTCATGGCAGCTGTGTTGCACAGTAATTACCTTCGCTCTACTGATCACATGACAAAAAGAAGCGATTGGCTTGTCACAATGTGTCAGCATTTGCTCAAAAAACCCGATCACTACATTTTGTGCCTTGCTCAAAAGGTGAAAATTTTAAGCTTTTAAAATAAGTGGTTTTCAAATTAAATGTTTTGTTATAGACAACCTTGTGTGCCAAAAAATAATAATTTGACAAAATGAGTAAGAGTCCAAAAATGTCATTATCGTGTTTTGCTGTCAGACTGTTTTGCTTTAAACTAATTTCAACAGAGAATACGACATTAGTTTCCCTATTTGAAAAATATATTAATACACAATTTTAGTCAAGACACATCATCCGTTACAACAAGTTTTCATATGCATTGCTCATGCCTATTCATGAGGACTAATATGGTAATGTTTGCATTGCCAACACAGTACTGTACATCAGAGTAAATATGAAAATCTATAAATCTACAGCACACACTACATGTGGTTCTGGAGTTGGAACATCACAGACATTGTTAGATTCCCAAAAGAAGAAAACATTTTTGGAAATTAAGTAGACTTACAGTAGCATCAAGATTTCTTTCTTTCATTTGGAAAACATATAGAATTTAGATGTAGAATAAATTCTAGCAATTTAAAGATAAATACAGAGTTCATGGTATTACTTAAAGTATAAAAATTAAAAAAAGTCAGATTTTTTTTTTTATTTAGTTAGAAAAACTCTCACTCACTTATTAAGGGTCCAGGGAAGCCTGACGCATATACCAGGAAACCTGGGGTACAAGGCGGGATATACCCTAGACGGCATGCCAATCCACCGCAGGGCTCACATGCACACACTCACTCACACACACTGGGCATTTTAGGAGGAAACCAGAGTACCTGGAGGAAACTTACCAATCACTAATGAATTATAGATGATCACACATGCAATACAGTACAAAGCAGGTACAATATGTGTGCACCCATTTCCTATTCCAGACTTCAAATAATTATTCACTGTGCAAAATGTGCAAATGATTTAACAAGGAAAAAAATCCAATTCTTCTGGGGATCAGTTAGGAAAAAATTGCTCCCAAAATTGCTGTCAAGAAGCTCTCAAAAAATCCACTCACACTACCATAAACTATATTAAAAAAGACCTGTACACCATGCATTCATATAATTACCTAATCAGTCTATCTTATGGCAAAAGTGCCATGCAGATCTGCCAAATCATGCAGATATAGGTCAAGAGTTTCAGTTAAACCTTACATCAAACATTAGAATGAAAAAAAAAAAAAGATCTCAGTGACTTTGACTTCGGTATGGTTGTTGGTGCCAGACAGGCTGACCTGAAGTATTTTAAATCTGCCTATCTCCTGGGATTTTCATGGAGTGGCAGGCCTACTGGCAGAAATGTCTTATTGATGAGAGAGGTCGAAGGAGAATGGCCAGACTGATTTGAGCTGACAGGAAGACTGTGGTAACTGAAATAACCACGCTGTGATGAGCAGATAAGCGTCACAGATGAAGCTGATGAGGTACAACAGCAGACGGCCACATTGGGGCTCACCAGAGCTATATGCAGATGAAGACTGGAGAGATACTACCTAAACTGTTTCCACTGCCTTTAACTGTGTAGCGTTAGTATTCAACACATTTCAACATATTATCTATGTGCATTATTTTATGCATTGTTTATTTTATGTTCCACAACTCTAGACCTTTGAGCTGTAAGGTTGCAATGCTATCTGCTATCTGCTGCACCACCAAGTACTGTATATACTGTACCTGGACGCAACTTCCCCTTCAATGATTTTTCAGATCTTACTATATTTTACAACATTAAAACATCAAAACTATATATTAAAAACAAAAACACAGAAATTTGTAGGATTTCTTTTTTATTTTCAAGGAGTCTTGAAGGATTTTTGTGTTATCATCACTTATCATATCTTAAAACTTACAATAAGTGGCACAGATATGTCCCAGCAACAGAGCATAGATCAATGATGATTTAAAGAAATGCTCATATGGAAGCCTTGCCACTATGTGTTAACGGGGAGGCTTTAGACTTCAAACTGTGTATTTGTTTTTTTCAGATATGTCAGGTAGAACAGAAAATATCATTACTTTTACAAAGGGTAAATTTTACGACTACCAGAATATGGGGATGACATCGCAAAAATGTAGAACTCTCAAAATAAGCATATTATTATTATTATTATTATTATTATGTCATACAAACAACCAGAAAAATATGTGATCATATGCATCTGTGCTACAGTATTTCAGACCCATTTTTTGGACCCAACCAAATAATGGCTAAAATACTCGGAGCTTTAACAGATTTAACGGCCCTTAACGATCAACTGCTCAGATGTATAATAAGATTTTTAAAAAATGTAATGCCAAATGCCTAAAAGTAATGTAATGTAACAAAAACTGAACGATCTCTTTAAGGTAAGCTGTGACTACTTTGTAATAACCTAAAATGTGTATATACTGTAAAGTGACAAGTAGAAACAAGGAAATAAGCAAAAGAAAATACAGATATGATTCAAACCGAAATATATAAAAAAAGAAATATGGAAAACTGCTTAAAAACACAAAATAAACCAAAGAGTACATCAACAAAGAGCAGAAAAGTGGTGATTATAACTTTATTTTCCCACTGATACCTAAAATCAAACTTGGTCATGGTTATTGTTCATAGCCTGAGACTGTTGGACGCTGGTCCATGGCCTTGCACAATGGTTAGTAGTGATATAAATAATGCTCAGTTCAAGGCAGATAGACCATATGCTGTAGACTAGGTCCCTGTTTTCCCTGCAATGATGTCTATATGCATAGACATATGGGCACGTAAGCCACATGGTTTTAACCAGACATGCTCATCAATATTCTAACACGAATTCTTTATACTCCACAGCTGACTCTACAAAGAAGCAAGGCGTGCCTTCTCAATCTGGCACTGAGGCATCAGTAAACCGTGCACAGTGCACAAAGCTTATTGAATACTTAATGCTTAATAGGTGAGATACAAAAACCGGTGGGTGAGATGGAAAGAAAAGGAGTGTTGTAGAAGACAGAGAAGGAAAAAACAGCAAAGTAAATACACAAATTACTGTTATTTAATGCATGGCTCTAATGAGAGTTTAGTAGGCATTTTCAGATTGTTACACAGAGCTGCTTTGCCTTAATCTTCAGTTTAGCAAAACTATCAGACTCGTGTATCTTAGTTTGTTTGCTGGTAATTTGGTTGGAAAGTGTTGCCCTCAAATCAAATTTACTGCATATCTCATCTTTAGCACCTCTCATTCTAATGAAGCAATTTTCTATTATTCAGTAAGCAGCTTTTGTTGTAAAAGTAGCACATTGCAAGATTATTCCACTGAACTAGTGAATATTTATATCCCAAATCAGGTTGCTCTCACTACCTGATCCTTTTTTTTCCCAGGCTGATGCTGCTATCGCTGCAGGCCTGACTGATTTATGTTTCTTTTTTAAATAGTTTTGCTGGGTACTTTTCATCTCATAGATCTTTCTTGGTAAGCCTGTTTTCATGGTGTGTAGACACTAATTAGAACATCAAACCAAACTGCACATAATTTAGCTCTCAAGATCATAAATAGAGACTATAGTCCCTGCAAAAGTAAGTCAGTAGATGATGGAAAAAAAAACTGACGGACCAGCATTCTTCTTCCTGATATATATATGTATTTTTCTTGTCTTTTCTAGTTTCCTTAGTTCGCTAGCTGATTCTTTCTCTCATTCATACTTGAACCATCGTGTTCAAGTTTTCTACCAAGAAAGCTGTTAATTAAATTAGTGTATTCGAGCAAAAAATGTCTTACATGTAATACTAAACGATCTCTTCTATAGAGTTAAAATTTCACATATAAAATGTAATGAGCAAAGTGTAACAGCAGATTTTTCAGATAATATGTACAGATAATGAAGAGAAAGTATACCATACGGGTACAGACATGTACAGTGTATCTTTAAATTAATGGTGCATTTTAATGTTCTTTTCTCAGCCCTAGGCATTGAATCTGAAATGGAACATTTACACAGAAATCTAAATTTCTCGAAATGTGTTTTCCATCAGGTTTTGAATTTGGCCATAAGTCACTCTAGGTTTGCTTTCAAGTAGTGCACAGCTTTCTGCTATCAGACAGTGCCATTTATTATAACAGCATCAGCGTCTAGTGTGTGGTCTTATACATACATTGGAAAAACCGCACATACTTACTATATATATATATATATATATATATATATATATATATATATATATATATATATATATATATATATATATATATATATATATACCACACATATATACATACATACACACACACACACATACACTGTATAGATACTGTACACACACAAGCACACATACATATAATAATAATAATACATAATTTTTTTTTACACTTAATGCAAGAATAAGGCCCATGCTGTACTGCACTATGAAACAATTAAATATTTCAATGCGCTTCAAAATTAAATCCTAGAATTGCTGTCTTATTCTCAGCTGAACTTTCAATAATAACAATAATAATTATTATTATTATTATTGACAATAATAATATTATTATAATAATAATAATAATAATTATTATTATTATTATTATTATTATTATTATTATTATTAATAATAATAAAAATAATAATAAAATAAAAATAATAAAATCACAGTGCTATGTCTGATTCACTCAATGCAAAATATCAGCGGGTTAGTGTTAAACAGTGGTAACTGTTTACTGTTGTATAAACTGTGGCTGTGTGAAATAACTGTGCTAATGACCATAATTATTCAAACACTTTTGTCCCAAATATTACGTTTGTTTACTTTGATAAAGTTTTACCACATATATACTGTATGCAAATTGCATCCATGCTTCCATAGTTGGATGAGAAACTCTGGTCCATTTTGAAGTTCCTATAAAAGGTCTTCAGGTCAGATTCATTTTTTTGTTTGTTTGTTTGTTTGTTTGTTTGCTTTGCTTTCCAATGCCAGAGTTATTTAAATGGTTTTCTCACACACCTGGTTGTATAATTCGCTGTAAATTTAAGAATCTTTCAGAGTTTACTCTAATGACTTTGGAGAAACACTTCTTGGCATTCCAGCTACCGGTCTGGAGCTTAGTATGCTGTTTGTTTGTCTCTTTGTTTTTATATCATTTGGAATGCTTGACACTTGATTTAAAAAAATAATAATCCATAATAATTCAGGTTGCCATATATTTGATAGGATTATCTGGTGAGTTTGACTAGAATAATGGGAGTACCAGGTAATCTGTGACGTTTCAGATAAAGTATTGGTTTCAAATTATAATTGCCAATTAGTTCATAATTACCTTTCTTTCTGATGCTGTTGTGCTTTGGATGCCCTGCTGTTCAGACACTTTGCTGCTTCACTGCTTTCCTGTGTGGCTGTTATCTGTGTGGCTGCTTTGCTGATCTCTCTCCTATGTGGTTTTTTGGCATTGCATTTTACTTGCTTTGGCCAAGCTTGCTTTGTTGCTTCATGCACGACTCTCTTGTTGCAGGATTGTCCATTGGTTGAGAACGACCATGTTTGTATGGGCTTGGGGACGGGTTTATTATTGGCGGCTACATTCATGGGCTTGGGCTTGAGGCCTAGTCAGGCTCCAGTTTAATGCATTTCTTCTTTTCTTACCTTTTTGCTTTACAATTATTCTTTTGTATTGTAACAATTCTATTATTTTTTGTTCTTGAGTTAATGATCCTTTCGACTGGTTTAAATGGTTGTTTAGGCTTCTCCCAATGAGAAAAAGGTTAAATTTTATGTATTGTACAGAATATAATACAATTAATTATATTACCCTGCTAACTAGAAATGTTCAATGTAATTGTGGGTTTATTTGCTGCAGAAACATCACCTAATCCTCGCCAGCATGGATGGTTCCGTCCTGCTGTGCATGGGATGACAGTATTGTGTGTTTCCATGTGTTATGATCAAGTACAGTACATGGTGTGATCAGCGGGAAGTGGAATTTGTTATTTCAAATCTTATAAAATTAAGTGGGCATGATTTTTTTTTATATGTACTGTACGTCAACCCAATTATAGACATTTAGTCTACAATAAATATACATTTATTTGAGAATTGTCCTCTCTGCTTGTTTCATTTTATATATAAAATTTTGTATTTATTTTGAACACCTGTGATGCCACTTATATGTTCCTTTCTGGGGTCGGCTTAATGTCATTGCTTAGTGCCTGATTTTTTTTTCTCTCTGTATCTTAGACACAACAAAGAAGTGGCAACTGAACAAGCTACAGTATGGTGAAGCTGCAGGAGAATGTGTTCGGGTCTCAACCCAGCACATTATCTCTCCCTATCTTTCCTTTTCCAACACAAAGTTAAAAGAAATAAAAAAGAAATAAACACTTTAGTCCTCAGGTATTGTGGAGTGTTCCCGTTATGCAGTGGTTAGTACAGTACATACCCACAGTGGTTCCAAGAAGGACGCCTTTATTTCAATACCACATAAAGCGATGATGAAAGGAGGTCGGTAAAAATCAGCATAAAAGAAAAAAAAAATCAACTTATGAAGGCAGCTTTCTGTTACACCTGCTAGTTATTAGCCAATTCTCTCTGCTCAAACAGCACAGACTGAGAGTTGCATAGTGATGACATGGTGTATTAGTAGTCTCACAGCTATCTATTAAAGTGGCAGTTCCCTTATCATATTTTACCACCACAGATAAAAAATTTAATTTGAAACATAAAAAATATATATTAAGCCATAGCAGACCAAGCTCTTCCAACACAGTGGATCACAGCATGCTGCATCTGGAGCTATGTAGCTGAAGACCATGCTGACTCCTGTCCACTGTCAAAAAGCACCTAAAATGGGCATGTGAGCATTAGGACCAGAACATGGAGCAGAGGAGGAAGGGGAGGGCTGGTCTAATAAATCATGTTTTTTATTTACATCATCATGTGGATGATTGTGTGTGTGTGTGTTGCTTAACTGGGGAAGAGATGATACTGTAGTATGCACTATGGCCAAAAAAGCACATCAACAGAGGCAGTGCGATGCTCTGGGTAATGTTCTGCTGAAAAAAAACTGTCTTGGTATTCATGTAGATGTTACTTTGACACTTATTACCTACCTAAACCTTGTTGCAAAGTACACCCCATCATTGCAACAATATTCCCTAAGGGCCATGACCTCTGTGAGCAGAATAATCCCCCTGCCACATTAGTTTGATAAACAAGTTCAAGACATGACTTGCCTTTGAAATCCCACAGATTTTTAATGCAATTGGATATCTGGACAAGTCTGAGCAACAGAGGCCTAACCTTGCTTCATACAGGACATGATCTTATAGGTGTCAGGTCTAGGTGTAAGATACCACAGTCTACTTTAAGAAGTGTTGTCGGGTCCATGCATCGTCAGGCCATAGCTGGCAGCAAAAGGGAGCCCTAAACAATATTAGGTAGATTTTCTTTAAACATTATGTCTGTGTAGAAGTGAGGGCATGGCTGAGCATCATCTGCAGATGGAGAGAGGCAGATGAAGTAATCAGGTAACTCAATATTTTCCACCTGTGGCTCATTTGGTAGTTTATTTCTGTGTGTTTTTATGTTTTGGCACGAGAAAGAGAGAGATGTATCTGGAAGTACCAACACACCATCGCAAGAAGCATTACACTGGTGCTAAACACGTATTTGAAGGATGATACACTCCAGTGGAGTGTATGGAGCATGGTGCAGTCCAGGCTTTTCCAAGCATAGCTCCAAGTTCAGGCAAAGAACTAGAGGGTGCTTCGGATTCTGGTGCCAGCCATGGGTGTCCCACCAGAAAATGCATCAATCGGTGCCATCACTCACATTACAGTAGTCATATGAACTCCCAGAGGCAGAGGTTGATAAGAGGCTGTCCTGCATCCGAAATGCGGAGCCTAATTTCTGCTGCTACTATCGGGCAAAGCTCAGCTTGCTGTCAGCAGCTCTCTGGACCCAGCTTGCTGGAGTACACTTTAGAAATGAAGGCAATCTTGCAGTGGGTGTGCCAAACCCCTGATCAACGACAGTAGCGCAGTCGTTGGCAGAGGAATCTGATTGTGAGAAGCTTATCTTGTTGACCTGGTAGCACACAAGGACCTCACACTTGGCCCCAGTGTAATGAGAACAGTTGCGGTGAAGAATGCATAGCCTGGACTGAAGGGCGAGAACTGCTTTTAGCTTTGTGTCAGAGTGACACAGCCCTCTGACTGACTTAACTAAAAATGAGTTAACAGATCTGTTCCAGTTGATATAACTGTGTGAACGGGGATTTAATCAGGTAAAAGTGTTTTTGTTGGGGCCAGTTGTTGCATTCACCAGACTTTTCTCTCCATTTTCTCCTGCAGATGGATCGAGCAGACACGTGACTGGGGCTATTTTCTCCCAGCTGGGAGACGGGAAGCTCCCAGTGCGGTATATCAGCAGGAAACTGTCTGTGAGAGAGACCAAGCACAGCACCATTGAGAAGGAATGTCTGACCATCAAAAGTTATGTTTTTACTCATGGTACTACCTACTGGGGTGCCTTTTCACCCCTTTTTCGGATCATGTCCAGCTCCAGAGGATCTACGCCTTGAAAGATGCCATTGCACAGATCACTTGTTGGTATCTGGCTCGTCACTTTCACTTCATACAACATGCTAGAAGCTTGAGTAACATGCAGCTTCTCAGATGAGGTTAATAGAAATGTTGTCTGTGCACTGAATTAAGCATATGGAGAGTTTATAATGGTGTATGACCAAGTGTGCACTTTTGCCCGATTACCTGTCTGAGGCCATTGCCTGGCAGCCAGTGTTATGAAAGTGATTTTAGCTAGCCTCGAGGCTGCTTGAGAAGGCATCTGTAGTGTTTCACGAATACTGGGCACTTGGGAAGTACCCCCTTGCTCTCAGTTCTTTGTGGCATGGATTTTCTTAAAAACTTGGAAACATTTCTTGATGAAACTGAAAAAGATTTTTTTGGGGGGGGATTTAAATGTAGTGACTGGAAAGGCCATTAAAAACACTTAACTTATTGTCATATTCATTAAACCAGTGTAAGATGATCTCTGCTTTTTAACAGGGTGCATTATCATGCTTTAAGTAATTATTAGAAGATAGCTAAATTTTGTCCATACAGGGTGTACTGTACATGGTCAGCAGTGATAGGTATTAAACTATGGTGTTAAAGCTATGATTAATTGGGATAAGATGCCTAGTCTGCCAAGAATACACTCACCACACCATTACCCCATCTTCAACAGCCTCGACTGTTGAAACAGAGCAAATTGGACCATGGATTCATGCTGCTGGTGCCAAATTCTGACCCTACCCTCGCTGTGCCTCAGCGGAACTCATGGAAGGCAGTCATTTAGACTTTCTTTCTACAGTATATTTAGAATTTTTGCAATTTAACTTCAGCTCAGCAGTGGGGTTCAGCTCAGTTAATCGATTTGGCCAGTCAATAACAGTCTAGTTCGTAGCCCCCCAAAAACTGCATTATTGCTCTATACAAATTATTATAATGCTTCTAACAGCAGTCACAACATCAATAAAGAAAATGAGCCTACTCTATGCATCCCAAAAGATCAGGAAGTTCTAGTTCTCTCTTTTGAGGAACTTTTTATTACTACTTATACTTATTGACATACTTACTGTACATTGCTTATTGTTTCTAACTGCCTAACGGCCAATGAGTGACTAGAAACTAGAGTTTTGCTCCAGTTCACTGAGTTTTGGTAAAAACAACCACTTAGAGGTATCAGTTTATCA
>QNUK01000895.1:185000-189838 GCA_013621035.1 Clarias magur | reverse complement strand
GGTGATAGTGGTGATAGTTATAGTGGTGGTGGTGGTGGTAGTGGTGATGGCGGTGATAGTTGAGGTGATGGTGGTGGTGGTGATAGTGATGGTGGTGATAGTGGTGGTGGTAGTAGTGATGGTTGTAATTGTGGTGGTGATAGTTATAGTGATGGTGTTGATGGTAGTGTTGATGGTGTTGATGGTAGTGGTGGTGGGGATAGTGATGGTGGTGGTGATAGTGATCGTGATGGTGGTGGTGGTGGTGGTGATCGTGATGTTGGTGAGAATGATGATGCTGTTGGTGGTGAGGGTGGTGATAGTGATGGTGGTAGTGGTAGTGATGGTGGTGGTGATAGTTATAGTGATGGTGGAGGTGGTGGTGATAGTGATGGTGGTGGTGGTAGTTATAGTGATGGTGGAGGTGATAGTTATAGTGATGGTGGAGGTGGTGGTGATAGTGATGGTGGAGGTGATAGTTATAGTGATGGTGGAGGTGATAGTTATAGTGATGGTGGAGGTGGTGGTGGTGGTGATAGTGATGGTGGTGGTTGTTGTGATGGTGAAAGAGGTGGTACTGGTGATGGTGACGGTGGTGGGGGTAGTGATGGGGGTGGTGGTGTTGGTGGTGATTGTGATCGTAATAGTGGTGATTGTGATCGTGATAGTGATGGTGGTGGTGGTAGTTATAGTGATGGTGGAGGTGGTGGTGGTGATAGTGATGGTGGTGGTTGTTGTGATGGTGAAAGTGGTGGTACTGGTGATGGTGACGGTGGTGGGGGTAGTGATGGTGGTGGTGATCGTGATGGTGGTGGTGGTGATTGTGATCGTGATAGTGGTGATTGTGATCGTGATAGTGATGGTAGTGGTGATAGTGATGGTGGTGGTAGTGACGGTGGTGGTGATGATAGTGACGGTGGTGGTGGTGGTGATAGTTGAAGTGATGGTGGTGATAGTTGAAGTGATGGTGGTGATAGTGATAGTGGTGTTGGTGGTGGTAGTGGTGGTGGTGGGGATAGTGGTGGTGGTGGTGATAGTGAGGGTGGTGATAGTTATAGTGGTGGTGGTGGTGGTAGTGGTGATGGCGGTGATAGTTGAGGTGATGGTGGTGGTGGTGATGGTGGTGATAGTGGTGGTGGTGGTGGTGGTGATAGTGGTGGTGGTGGTCGTAATGGTGATCGTGATGGTGGCGGTGATAGTGGTGATAGTTATAGTGGTGGTGGTGGTGGTAGTGGTGATGGCGGTGATAGTTGAGGTGATGGTGGTGGTGGTGATAGTGGTGGTTGTGATGGTGGTGGTAGTGAAGGTGGGGATAGTGATGGTGGAGGTGGTGATTGTGGTGGTGATAGTTATAGTGATGGTGGAGGTGGTGATTGTGGTGGTGATAGTTATAGTGATGGTGGAGGTGGTGGTGATGGTGTTGATGGTAGTGGTGGTGGGGATAGTGATGGTGGTGATAGTGGTGGTGGTGGTGAAAGTGATCGTGATGTTGGTGAGAATGATGATGCTGTTGGTGGTGAGGGTGGTGATAGTGATGGTGGTGGTGGTAGTGGTAGTGATGGTGGTGGTGGTAGTTATAGTGATGGTGGAGGTGGTGGTGATAGTTATAGTGGTGGTGGTGGTGGTGGTGATCGTGATGGTGGTGGTGGTGGTGATAGTGATGGTGGTGGTGGTGATAGTGATGGTGGAGGTGGTGGTGATAGTTATAGTGATGGTGGAGGTGGTGGTGATAGTTATAGTGATGGTGGTGGTGGTGGTGGTGGTGATGGTGATGGTGGTGGTGGTGGTGGTGGTGATGGTGGTGGTGGTAGTGGTAGTGATGGTGGTGGTTATAGTGATGGTGGAGGTGGTGATGGCGATATTGGTGGTACTGGTGGTGGTGGTGATAGTGATGGTGGTGATAGTGACGGTGGTGGTAGTGGTGGTGGTGGTGGTGGTGATGGTGATGGTAGTGGTGATGGTAGTGGGGATAGTGATGGTGGTGGTGGTGATAGTGATGGTGTTGGTAGTGATGGTGATAGGGATGGTGGTGGGGATAGTGATAGTGGTGGTGGTGATGGTGGTGATGGTGGTAGTGATGGTGGTAGTGATGGTGGTGGTGGTGATAGTTATAGTGATGGTGGTGGTGGTGATGATAGTGATGGTGGTGATAGTGATGGTTATGGTGGTGATAGTGGTGGCGCTAAAAGTGATGGTGGCGATGGTGGTGATTTTGGTGATGGTGGTGATCGTGATGGTGGTGATACTTATAGTGATGTGGTGGTGATGGTGGTGATAGTGATCGTGATGGTGGTGGAGGTAGTGATAGTGATGGTGGTAGTATCATCATGTTAAGGGTTACTCAAGCCCTTGGTTGCTTCTCCGCTTTATTCCTCTCTTTCCTCTCTCAAATGGCGTCGTGTCCACGTCCTCATCTAGGCAGAGTCGTGTCCGATTAGAACTCAATCCCTGATAGATCTTTTTCCAAAACTTCATCCTGGATTATTTTTAATCGCTCCTTAGTCCTCATGATGGTTTCTTTAGCTATGTTCTCAAACACACTCTAGGTTCTTGCAGGAAACGGATGTATTTACATTGAGATAACATCACACTTCATTCACACACACACACACACACACACACACACACACACACACATTACTTTAGAGCAAGACTATCGATTTTGAATCAATCGATTAGATTCTGTATCACTAATGTTTACAGTCTGATTCATCTCAAGCAGCTGGATTGTTTAAAGTCTTTGAAATGGTAAAAGTATCTAATACACTAAAATGCTGTTTAACTGCTTGTACACGCAGGCCTTAGCCTTTACTACCATTAGTCCTCGTCTCTCGTCTCGTGTGTCTCCTATTAATACACAGAAATCACATTCTGTAAGGTTGAGGATCTTGCAGCAGGACTGTGCCATTGGTTTTGTTTATAATTTTTTTAATCACTTTATGTTGTTTTAAATGCACATAATTACTTGCCTACATTTCTTTCTTGAGCAATGTCAAGCCATACCATACCTGTGATCGTCCGCTCCATATACGAACGGTCTAGAAAATTTCCAGGAGTAATAAACAGGATCGCGACACGATCTGAAAACCCGTCATGAGATGATATTTTCAGACTCTACATTTTTTTTAATTCAGTAAAAACAATCCGTGCGCAGACACTCGCGCAGACACTCGCGCAGACACTCGCGCAGACACTCGCGCAGACACTCGCGCAGGTCTGGTTTTTACTAGGTTATGACTAATCTTTAAAAGCAGATTGAGTCCGAGTGACAGAGACACGGCTGTACTGATGGGGACGCGTTTTATTTGGAAACAGGATGCAGGCGAATCACTGGCTGTAACGACCGCGATCGCAAACGATGGTGTGTATTTCAAGTTTGTCTGTACGGATTAACACCACCGGTACGTCATCCGCGCAGCGCCTACCAGGTCTGATTTCAAAAACATACAAGCAAATACGCACTTTGTTGCTATGAGGAATTCTGGGTCGGAAAGTTGATGAACTTGAAGTCGACGAGATTCCAAAGTAGGAATTTCAAGAAGGATTGTTTTTTCCTTTCTTGTACTGTATATAGTTTTATTATATATAATAACTGCTTAGTAAGTAAAAACACTGTACAGTACAGTACATATTTCGTCCTCACACGTTAATCAATGAAAGGTGCGGCCTGTAATTTTTAAAAGTTCCTTTAAACCTTCAATCATCATTTTGGAGAGATTTTCAACACCACAGATTCGCGATGCTCCCATTTTATCGCCTAATTACTTTATTTAAAGCGTCGTTATGCGTTTTCCCAGCCTTGAAATTAACCATCAATTAACTGAAATTAACTCAGCCTTAATTTCACGAAGATTTTTCTTCAGGACATTGTTAAATCCTCAAACACAATAATTAATTACACGTTCAAACCTCATGAACACATGTTTTTTTTGTTTGTTTTTTTGTTGAATCTGTTGTCGAAGCTCTGATGTAACTTCAGTCCACCTGGGAGTTAAAGTTCGGTTACTGTACCTGTGTCAGGGCCCGGTCCTGTAGCGAGAGCCGGCATGGTTACGGTTTAGCACGGTGAAGCGGTTAGCACTTCCTGCGTAATCAGACGAGGCGCTGGACAGCCACTCCCCCGGGAGCAAGCTGACGACCCGGGGCTAGGCCATGGACTCACCTGAGACACACAGAGACCAGATACACGTCAGTCAGCTGCACCGAGACTGCAGAAACATTCACTCCTACTTAACATCTTCAAACAGGAAAGAAAAAAAAAAAAACACAATTGAATGCAAATGTTTATCTAACCCTAACCCGTTTAAATGACAAGAGGATGGAAAGGAAATGTATACAATCAGGATTCTATTAAAATCAGCTAAATAAATATTTGATTAAATTTGATTAAATAAATATAATAATTGATTGTTTTAGTTATAATAATAATTTAAAAAATCATGAAAAAGTGTTTGTTTACATCAAAGCGCTTTTTAATCCTGGATTCTGATTGGACAGAAAAAGAGTGAATATTTTTTTCTCACAGCATTTAATTATTTGATTGCAGCTTATTCATAGAAACTGGTACACGCCACAATCATGATTAAAAAATATATATATATTTTTTTTTTTCTTGTTTTTCTTTTATTTCTCAAAAGACTAGATGTTTTGACTTTGTTCACATGGAATTTAAATGCACACTCAATCACGTTTTTTTTTAATCAATTAATTCATTTTTTATAAAATGTACAGCGCCATCTGTTGAATTTTGTAATGAACTAAAACATTAACAGGGTACCGTGAAGTGTGCGGACTGAAAGTGTGAGATCACGTAACTGCACACTCAAAAGCGCATGTTTTTAAAAAAAAAACAATTTTTT